>MQRK01223835.1:3340-13915 GCA_001938485.1 Girardia tigrina | reverse complement strand
ACTTTATTTCAAATAACAAATATCAACAAGTCACAAATAATAATAATAATTCAATTCTTTGATGACAGAATACAAATACAATCAATATTTCGTGCGAGTTAACAGATTACAGTAAAAACTGTGAATCTCCCAAAACGAACGATGATTTGATTAGAAACTCAAATATTTTAAAACAAACCTTCTTCTCCCATACGGGGTACTTATGGTTTGTTATTTAAAAAGAATAAAGTAAAAATAAAATAAAATAAGTTTTACGTTACTTTTTAAAGCGACTTCTTCTTGGTTAATTTCTTGCAAATATTTTTGGGTAAACTAAAACTGAATTTGATGTTGTTTATATAGTAATTTTCCTCAGCCTTGAAAATTGATGAGATAAAACAAAGAGTAAAMTATTTATAATTTTTGATGAAGTAAAACAAATATTTATAATTTTTAATTCCAAGTTTTGTTAAACTAAATATTATTTTATTTGAAGTTAATAATTTTACTAAAAGAATTATTTAAAAATTGTCCTTTATAAAATTTTATCAAAAGTGTTCACATGAATTTTTCGAAACCCTAACATCTTTAAATTTTGAAAGTTAAAAAAATAATAAACTAATTTGGCGAAACTTAAAACTAACCCCTCATAAGTGGGTTATATTGACCGGTATTGTGTTCATGTCATGTCGAGTTGGAATATTTGATATTCGACACTATGCACATTTTGGTTAAGTTTTTTTATAGTTGTATCTGAAAGATGTAATTTTTTTAAGCAGGTTGTCATTATCGCGGGCCAAGATCCTAAAAAGCCGACAACTATTGCTCCTAATATTACAGTCCATCCTTTATGAGCCGCCTTTGCTTCAGTTTACAGACTTTTATATTTCTTTTTGTTGTTATCTCTGGCATCTTTAAGTGCATTGATTGTGTCGTAAGGGGGTTTTATGGTTGTAAACTTGTAAAGACCAATCACACTCTCAATTTATGATGATTTTTAAAATTGGTTTCTCTGCAAGTAAAGCATCTGTGACGGTTTCTGCGATTGCATTATGTATCGCGTGTATAAGAGTGCTGTTGGGTTTACACCAACATAGAACATGAATCTGTGTTTCTATATCTTGACCACATGCCCTGCACATCGATTGTGGTCTTGGTTTTTTCGGCTTATAATTGGTTTGTAAACTATTAGTCCTTGTGCTGTGTGAAAAGCGTCATTCCTCGATTGATAGGGACTTGTTTTATAGTACTTTGGAGCTGAAGTAGTGTTTTTCTAATGAGATGGCTGACATTCCAGCCATCCTTTGTTTGCTCCATTTGTCAAATTTCATTTTGTTGTAGATTCTGTGCAAGTGGAAAGTTATGTTTTCAATTGAATGTTCACTTAGTATCATGGAATCATTGGATATGTGAACTTTTAAACAAATACCTAACTCGTTGGTGACAAATTGAATTTGAAAGCCAATGCCTTTCAGGTATTTGATTGAATTCCGAATCTTGGTCTACCAATATTTAAATCTATTCTCTTTGTCACCTGTATTGATATAGTTTAGGCAATCAGAGAGTGTCCATTCTTTTTTAGTACCGTGATATCTGTAGGGTGTTGAATAAGTTGATAAAGGTGAGATGACGCGATGTTTCGTCAGAGTATACCATGTTCCTGTAAGCTTGAATAATAGTTTCTATTGCGTACTCATCTCGGGTAGAGACTAAACCTAAACCACTGTATTTCTTGTCAGCATAGATGTAGTCATTGGATGAATTTAGGACCGTTCCACAAATCTTCAAATGACGACGAATTTCCACGTCAAGGAAATTTTTTTATTTATTTTTAAAAAGATAGATTTATTTATTTTATTTTTATTTTTAAAAGATACATTTTGTGGTTTCGTGGTGGCCATAATCCGTAAGTTTCCTGTTTGGTATATTATAATTTCGAAAATAGAAGGTGAATCGCGAGTGTATAAAGATTCTATACTCTTCTATTTTCTGCCAGGGAAATAATATTAATTTGGTTATTTTTTCAAGTCCTTAATAGCTGATAGAAATAGACGTTCAGGAGTTAATTTTGATTTTCTAGAAAAGTCAACTCCGATATAACGGTAACCTCCTTTATCTGTGACTATAGGTATTGATAAGTTATTAATGGGGATTGATTCATTCATAAAAGGAGTTGATAAATATTCATATTTGGCTGGGTTGAACTTCATAGAAGTCCATACAACCATGTCACATGAGTTGATTGTTGCAAAGAGTACAATATCATCTGCATATGCCAGACAAGTAATCTTTCCAGCCTTGGTATCAATACCAAAAGCCTCATTATCTTGTAGTGCAGCCAAAATTGGATGAATGCCAACGCTGAACAACAACATTGATAGTGGGCATCCTTGTCTAACCCCCTTCTGATTGATATGTCGTCAGTAGTACAATCTTTGCAGGTTGATGAACAATCCGAGTACAGATTTGCAATGAGAGAGCAGGAGAATGAGAATTTGAAATCTGAGAACTTCTAATATATGATTAATTGGAATGCTGCCAAACGCATCAGTTAGATCGAGGAATGCAATGTGAAGATGTTCAGTAAAATTCTCATGACGTTATTGTATTCAGCGCATCCGTCCGAAGGTCCGATGCCATTTAGGAACTTTGAAATTAAATTGTTCTTCACCAGCCATTGTTTCTGTTGAGTGCTGAGGCAAGATTTGAACAAATTGGCAATGCATTCCATCAGGGCTATTGGTCTCCATGATCCTATATCTTCCTGGCTTATTGGGTTTGAGGGTCATTACCGTTAGAAATTTCTTCCAACTGGGTGGATATATGAAAGATAAGATTAAAGATTAAGATTATTAAGATAACTCTTTAATTACTCGATAATTGCTGTCTCTCGCGATAGTAAATCTCAATAAACATATTTTAAAAAATTAGAGAAATTTTCATTGCAAAGATTCTTGAATCATCAGATTTTGTTGTCTTTTTTCAAAACTGTAGTAGTAAACAAAATCATTTTTCGATTGTATTTAAATTTAAATAAATTTAAATTTAAAAAATTTATTGAGAAGTAAATTTTTTTAAGATTTTAAATTGAATTGTTATTTATAATTTACATTTATTCAAATTAATAAAATGTTATATTATCACACATAATTTGTTCGGTTTATAAGAAACAATAAATTTAAAACGAGTTAAAAAATTTAAATTTGAAAGTAAAAAACTGTACTATATTAACAGGTTAAGTAGAACATTATACTATGAATCCAATAATTTCAGTACAGTAATTACAAACATTTGTGACCTCGTCTTGTCCAGACGAAACACTTTTAATCTTCATTAATTTTTATTTGATTAACGAATTAATTTTTTTATTTGATTATTTATTCAGTGATTTATTATCATACATATTTTTTGTGTGTATAACATAAAAATCAGTAAATTAAAATTGAAATTAAGAATTTTTGAAAAAAAAATATTTTTATAATAGAATTATGATTTCTGTCTGTCATTCTGTCTGTGTTCAGTAAAACAAATTTAATTATTTTTATTAAATAATTTCCGTAGTGCCCTGGCACATTTAAGTTATTATTTCTGATCTGTCCCGAAGCATATGTAATAAAACACTTCAAATTAATTTCAATACAATTGTAATAAAATTGTAATTCAATACAATTTGATTTCTATAAAAAACTAGATTTTTCAATGTTCTTAGAGGCATTTAGTTAACGAAAAATTCGCAAGACCTAGCGAAACGGGTTCACCCTAGAATATATATAATTGATATAAAATAGTGAAAACGAAGAAACATCTTAAGTAACCATTTATTATTTCATAATTCATGACATGTTTCGTTCTTATCAGACCATCATCAGATGGATGTAAAAGAGATTAAATTGGTTAAACAGATTAAAAAAAATACCAAATAAAACCCAAAAGGAGTCTGTATCAAACACCGAATATTTGTCAAAATTCTGATTCGATAGCTTTAAACCCTAAAAAAATAAATTAATAAATTTAATTTAAGTTATTTCTATCCATACAGAATTTTGACAAAAGTTTTAAGACAAACTCCTTTTTGGTTTTTTTGTAATTTTATAAATTTGTTCAATTAATTAACGATCCATCTGATGATGTTCTTATAAGAACGAAGTATGTCGTGAATTTTGATATAATAAATATTTTTTTAAAGGATAAATATATACTTAAATCATAGAAATTTAGTAACAATTGTTACTATTGTAACCAACTTTGATGTTTAATTTCCCTAAAATCGATTCTTTTGTCCGGATTCCAAGCCATACATTTGTCAATCAGACTCCTTGCTGACTCTGAACATCGTTTGTATGACAATCCTCTAAATGTTTTATATTCTTCTTCATTTTCGAAGGGCGCATGCGTCTCAATGCAACTGAACATAAGACTTCCAAACATAAATACAAAACTTTTTTCTACATCATAAAAAGTTTTACTCATTACCTCTGGAGCCCAATGTCCGACTGTTCCGATTCTGTTATTACACATTGGTCGTGAATCTTTTATATTGTATATACAGTCTTCAAAGTCAAGTATTTTTACTTGATATTTCGTTTTATGAAACATTATATTTTCAGGTTTAATATCAAGATGATATATTCTTTTCTCGACCAGAATTTCTAGAGCTTCAAATACACCTTTCATTATTTTCTTGATACATCTTTCTAATCGATTCGTATTTGCTGTATAATCAAACAATTCCATCCATTGTCCGCTTAGATATTCCATCACAACTGCAAATTCTTCATCATTCTGGAAATAATCAAGAATAACTGGACAAACTTTATTGTTATCTATTAATTTATTATAATACATTTCCTTTGGAATTGGGAAAGGATATTTGCTTGTACTGATAAAGAAACCACGTAATTCTTTGACAAAAGTCTTGATAAGAACAACTTTGTATTTCTTATTGTTTAAAGTGTTATTGTTAGCCAAATAAATGGAACCTTTTTTACGTTTTTGAATAGATTTGATGAAAGGATATTCTTCATGAGTAATCATTTTGATAATACGAATAATTTATATTTGATTAATAAATAACAATATTTAAATTATACTTTTATACTTAAAATATTAAAAGATATAATAAATGGGAATAATTTAATTAAATATTTATATTATATGGTATTTTATTGGATAAATATTTTTATCATAATAAATAACTGTTCTTAAATTGCGTTTCATAGTATCTCGTTTTATTAGAAGATCAATATTTAAATGTTAATTTTTGTATTATATTATTATGCAAAAATATTTTATCTGATAAGTATAAATGGTGTTAGAATAATTACATTGCAACGTCATATTCAGTAGTTTCATTGCCCCAGCAGTGCGTTTCGGTCAGGATACACGCCTCAGTTTTCGTTTTTTCAGAGCCTCATTTATTGAAAGTATTTTCTCGTTGTTTAGTCCTCGCACATTCCAGAAGAAATTGGAGAACCGACAATGACACCAGTGGAAACCAGTGCAACTACAGAAGAAAGAGTCGTAGAAAACCTCAACATTCCAGGCAACCAGATTCAATCCGTGACGGACCCCCCGACTATCTCGACGGCGGTGGAAGAAGCGATAGATACTGAAGAAACACATCTGACTTTTAGGATTGCAGATCTAACTGCAAGGGGGGAGTTCAGATGTCCCTTTCGCGGTTGTACGAAGTGCACGAATACAGCCAAAGGTATACAGAACCATGGCTATACAATCCATGGGTAGTCGTTTATCACAGAGAAGCAGAAAAGATCTTGGAGACCGAAAATATCCGACCTCGTAGGAGGCCTATCAGGGGACTGCTAGTGATTCTTTAGTTTGGTTGGACCCTCTAAAGAGCCTAGAGGTTCAATACCATTTGAAAGAGATGGGAGGCCAACATTGCAACGTCTCTTGCCTCCTCGTGGAGCAGTTCTCGAAACTAGGTTGGATTAATCACCGCCCCTAGGCTAAATTAAGAGACCTGTCAAATAGGGCCAGAACCCCTATAAACAGTATAATTACCGCTACTACAACTCAGCAAAGGAGTCTGGAAGGTCTCGAAGTCATTAATCTCCCGAGATGTGGGCCACTCGAGAAGGGCTCCAAAGTCGGACTGAAGCAGGGAAATTGGAACGTCATAGATCTTACTGACGAAAAGAAAGCAAACCTGATCGTGATTCTGGAGAAATTGTATATGAACATGTGTATTTTAACAGAAACCCACTGCAGTGGTAACGCTGCGCAGGAAATTGGGGAGTGGGTGATTCCGCACAGTGGGAACTCTGTGGGGGATAGGAGAGAGCGGGGCGTGGCGCTAATGGTGAGGAAAAGCGACTGTGAAAACATAAATGCGATGGCTGTGAATGACAGAATACTGCTATGCAGAGTACCGAATTGTGACATGACTATTATCGGCATCTATGGTCCTACGAACTGTGAATATTCTACGGAGGAGACATCCTCTTTCTACACTGGACTGAGAAAAATCATTGCTGAAGAGAAAGAATTTGCGAAAAAGAACAAATGAGAGGTTCTCATTGGAGGTGACTTCAATTTCAGAATCACAAGGAACGACAGCAATGTATGCAATGTTGGACCCAACTTTGTAGGAGAAAAGTTATCTGAAAATGGGAACTTCGTCGTTGAAATGGCTACTTTCCGCGGTCTAAGAATCGAGAATACTTTTCATAAGCATCAACGAGATCAAAGAACAACTTGGATTCATCCGACCACGAAAAATAAAGAGATGTTAGATTTATTCTTAATAGATAAACGTCGCTCGGGATATGTAACAGATGTCAAGAGTTATCCAACACTTGACTGTGGTTCGGACCATGACTTGGTGGTGTTAATTGCATGGTTCGACAAAAATGGAAGACCAAGAAAGAGGAAGACTTGCAGGATACGTAAAGGATGAATTATACTGAACAAATTATTCTTAGAGGCTCATAAGGAACAGGTAACAAGCTCATTAAAAGCTAGAAGTGAGCAAATGGATTCTAACTGGGTTAGTTTTACTAAAGGTATTACTAAAGCTGCTTGTAGCTTTGGAAAACAGGAGAAAAAGGTTCCATCGAATAGAAAGTAGTTACACAGACACCATGAAGAACTAATGGATTTACTTCGTAACAAATGGGACAAAAGGAAGAAATTTGTTTGGTGCAGAAATTATGCAACTCATCATGAATGGAAGGAGGCTCGGAAGAAGTTACTTCGAAGCAAATGGACATGGAAACGCAACAGGGTGGATACTATCAGTATCGAAGTATCAGAGATATTGACAAATGAATGAAATGGACGCTTAAAGGAGATGTTCCATGACCTTCGATTGCCCTACAATGCAAATACAAAGAAGTACACATTATATACTACAAGAGCAACCGTAACGGATCAGGCACTGTCGGAACATTTCTCTGCGCTATTTAAAGACAATAACTTGGACAGTTCAGAAGGCATAAACCTAATTAAACGTTGCATGTAGACACTGGATCACTTGAATGTTCCGCCAAATATAGAGGAAATTGGAAAAGACATTGATCAACTCAAAAATGGTACAGCAGCGGGTACTGATGGAATAATTCCAGAATTATACAAATGGGGTGGTACAGAATTATGTAGGAAAGTTTTTGATTGTTTTAGTAATATATGGACAGGCTCCGAAGCATTTCCTGTAACATGGAGCGAAGCAAGAGTCATAATTCTGTACAAAGATAAGGGATCCAGACCAGAGCTGAACAATTATCGAAGAATCTTGCTACTAGAAGTGGGTGGAAAGATCCTAGCAAGACTTATCGTAAAACAAATTTTTCCGATACTAGAAAATTGCATAAGTGATTGGCAATTTGGATTCCGCAGTAACAGAGGTACAAGATATGTGATCAGTATCCTGAGAAAACTGCAAGAAGATACAAGGTATGGGGGCAAGGATATCTTTGTGATATTCATAGATTTAGAGAAGGCATTTGATAGTGTGCCAAGGAAGAATGGTCTGAGCTAAACTTATCGAAAACATAAAGGTATCCTCCGTGGGTAATTTTTTCTTATCCTCGCTTCGACTGAACATTTTCCATTTGTTTTTTAAAAAAATATTTCAGGGAATATTTGTTGAGGTATTATCTTAAAATTTATATGTATTTGTTTTAAGTTAATAAATATTATTAAACAATTATATTTTCATAGATGGAATATTTATGATAAGAAATATAAAATTATATTTTTATATAAATAAATAAGGCATTAAAGAAAGTTTAAATAAATAAAAGNAGAAAAGAAGGTTAATAATTACAAGAAATATATAAATAATAAATTAAAATTAAAAAATAAAATTAATTTATTAATAACGACCTAATATAAAAGGTCAAAAAATTATTAAGAAAGAGAGAATTAAAAAAATAATAATTCAGAAGGAAACAGGTGTTACTGTTGATTAGGAGCTCGGGAGATCTGCGAGAATTATTGACACAGGTTTTAATATTGATCGAGAGCCGAGAGTTATTTGGAAAAATTCTACGTATATAAAGATCTCACAACTATAGTGAAATAATAAGAAAAAATAAATCTCGCTGAAATAGTGGGAATTGATCGCTACTGAGAAAAATAGATTGAAAGCAACAAATAAAACAGTAAATAATATAAAATAATATTAAATTATTATATTCGTATATATTTCACGCTGTAAAGTGTGGCATTAAATTCTTAACCTTTAAACAACCCGAGTTGTCGCTAAGGCTCTCGGTTTCATAATATAAAATGGGACAGGGGCCAAATAAAATACTTCTTTTGCCTTTAAATTATACTTTGTAAATTGTAAATAAAACAGAAATATATCACTATAAACTATTGTCTTTTCATTTTAGCCACAACACAACAAATACTCAACATATATATGGAATTATATACGGAAATATATACGGAAATATTGAATTTTATTGGAGATTTTAAATATACCTATGGTCTGTCAATAATGAAATTTTGATTACACATTTTTAATTAAAATGACAACAATTGATACAGCACCAAAATGGTCGCACCAAAACGACTTCGGGCCAAAACGACCTGCGCCAAAACGGCGGTGCCAAAATGTCACGTACCGATACTTTTCTGTAACTAGAATTTTTGATACCCCTTTTTGAACTCAACCTTCAGTTCTTCATTAGTAATAATTGAGATTAGTTCTTCTTGCAATATGACCTTCATTTCTTCAAAGTCACAATATGGGTTGATAATCCACTGTTGTATTTCCATAGTCAAATCATCTTCAAACCTGGTTGTAAAGTCTGTGTGAAGGGCATTTCAATGTTGAACATAGACAAAAACATCATTATCCTGGACGTTTATCAACGATAAGTTGGGAAATTGCCCAATTCACGCCGTCCAATATTTTGCTTCATTAGTTTAAGCCTACCAAGAAAAGCTGCAATGATAGACTTTGCTCTTATTAAATTCAGATTGTCACCTTGTAACTGCAAGTTAACTTCATTAAATTTGGTAAAGAAATCTGTTAAATAAACAATGTCAGGTTTACATCTGATTAAGTTCTCTTTCAAATGTGGATCTTTAGTATCCAAAAATTGTAAAAAAACAGTTTCAAAAAGTGAATGAAATCTTGTCAAGCATAATTCTTTAGAAACCCAGCGCACTTTAGTGTGGAAGAGTAATCTCTGAAATTCCTCGTCATTTTCATGACACAATTGCTCAAATATTCTACAATTTAATGCCTTGCCGCAAATTTTGTTCACTACGTTTATGACAAATTGTGAAATTATTACGTATTTTCACACAACTGCTATTTTTAACTTCCAGAAAACTAATGAAGAGTGTTTGTCTCCAACAACAGTATTTATACTTAATACAACAAAAATTTGTACAAATTTTTTGCAAGTATAGACAGGCTTTATTCACTGTGCTTGCGTGTATTATGCGTTGCTACTGTTATAAAAACTTGTCAATACTTGCACAAGAACATAGCATACCATGCAGTAGATATGTATAATTCTGAAATAATTTTCCAAAGTAGAATATATTGTTTTATTATACAGAAACTGTACTGCTGAGATTTACGCAAACCATAGATAAAACACAAGCGGTTTACTCATTTGTACTGAAGCACTTCGCTGATACGCAGTCAAACGAATAACACAAATGTATAATTGTTAGGGTTCCGAAAAAATACTTGTGAACATTTTTGATAAAATTTTATAAAGGAAAATTTTTAAATAATTCTTTTAGTAAAATTATTAATTTCAAATAAAATAATATTTAGTCTAACAAAACTTGGAATTAAAATTATAAATATTTGTTTTACTTCATCAAAAATTATAAACATTTTACTCTTTGTTTTATCTCATCAATTTTCAAGGCTGAGGAAAATTACTATATAAACAACATCAAATCTAGTTTTAGTTTGCCCAAAAATATTTGCAAGAAATTTTAACTGAAGAGAATTGTTCGTAAGTGGTTTTAATAGAAAAGTTCGTAATAGAAAAGTTTTAAGTTTAAATCAAAGCATCGTTCGTTTTGGGAGATTCACAGTTTTTACTGTAATCTGTTAACTCGCACGAAATATTGATTGTATTTGTATTCTGTCATCAAAGA
>MQRK01223829.1:11325-22468 GCA_001938485.1 Girardia tigrina | reverse complement strand
CACTGAAACACCAACCGAAACATATCAGAGGTCACAGGCTAGTGAAAAAGTTGATGTTTGGATGGGTTGTCTTCAACTCGTGTTTATGGGCCCTTTTTTATTGAAGGAAACATAACAGCGGCGCTTTACCTGGATATGTTAAAAAGTTGCTTTATGTCATCGTTATCAAGAACATGCAAATGGAAAGCTGTGTTCCAGCAAGATGGAGCACCTGCCCATTATTCACTGATTGTGCGACAATTTCTGGATGAAGCGTTTCCACAACTTTGGCTGGGACAATGTGGTCCATATGTATGGCCGGCCAGGTCACCTGATTTGACACCACTCGATTTTTTATGTGGGGGTATTTGAAGAATGAAGTGGATAAGAGAAAACCAGAAACAATTCAGCAACTTAACGATTTTGTTTGTCAAGAAGCGGCAAAAATAGATGGTGAAATGTGCCAAATGACATTAAGTCTTTTCATGGATGCCTTAAACATTGTATTGATGTCGATGGTTATTCTGTTGAATATTATTAAATTTTAATAAATGTATTTTTTGTTATTTAAAACCATTTTTTCATAATGTTTCGACAAAAAAAGTTATTGCAGTTTAAAACCGGTAGTTACTTTATGATCACTCTGTATAACGTACTTTGAATGTCAGTTTTATTTGTAAATAGATTTAATTGAATAATTCTGTATTATAACATGATACATTATTGATTTATTATAAGAAAAAAATTAAATAATTTTAATTTTGACATTTTAATATTTTATAATAATAAATTAAATAATTTGAATAATTTTATTACCATTATTATTGCTGTCACTTTTATTACTTCAAGTATAATTAATTATGATTATTTTTTTCAAGTGAGACTGAGAATTTCTATATAGACATTAATTATCGGAAATTATAAATTTATTGAATAATTATTTAGTATTATTTTTAACAAAAATAATAACTATTATTATTTTTCATTTCTCATTTCCTGTACAGTATAAATAGTAAAAAATAATTCATTATTTTACTTAATTATAATTTAATAAAAACCAATATACTTTTGAAAATATTTCTATTCAAACTGAAGTATAAAAACATTAATGAAAAATATAACATTATTTTTATGTAAGAAAAGATTCGTAAAAAACACTAATTGAAAATTAACTTTTATTTTTTACTGATTTTATCTTTCTACTTTTAATAAGTAAATAAATAAAAAAAGTAAAAAATATAATTTTTTTTATTTTAAGATTTATATTGAGTTACAATTAAATAACATTTAAATAAATATAAATAATTATAATCTAATTATACAGGAACGAATAAAAAATATTTTTAATTAGAATTAATAATTTTTATGTAATCCTTTTATTTAATACACAAAAAAAATATGATTTTTGATAAAATATATAATTTTAAATTTTATTTTGTTTTTTCTTTAATTTCACATATTTTTTGTTTAATAATCAAAGAAACACAAATATACATCACAGTATTTATTATTATGTAAAAACATTTTAGTATATTTAATATTTTATACTATATTTATGTTCTCTTTCAAACTGTGACGTATATTTGTGTTTCTAAAGTTAATTTGATGATGAAACAAGATGAAGACTACGAAGAATTAGGTTGTCAACAGTAAAAGAAGGGGCAAGAAAGCAAATAAAAAACTCCAAAAGTTATGAAAACAGTCGATCGTTTAAATCAGTGGTTCTTAACCGGTGGTGCACGCACCCCTTAGGGGTGCGAGCTAGAATATCTGGGGGTGCGAAACTATAATTATACAAATTCACGTGTAGCTAGTAAAATAAAAAACTAAACTTAAAAATTCTAAACTTAAATGGGGTTCTTGTCACTTGTACATATAAAAACAAAAGCTAGAAATAGACTTAATGCTAGTAATGATAAGCGTGTGGCTATTTCAAAAAAGATTCCCCGGTTTTCAAAAACAATTCAGGAAAAGCAACAACAAAAAAGCCATTAATATAAATTTTGATCATTTATAATTGGTTATTTCAGCTAACAATTAAAATTTATAAAAAATTTGTTATGCACATAAAATTAATAAAAAATATGTTATGAATAATGTTTGTTTTTCAATTTTTATAATTCAATAATTTCGGGTAAGGGGTGCGAGAATATTGTTTGAAAATTTTAAGGGTGCCGGTAGCTAAAAAGGTTAAGAACCACTGGTTTAAATCATGGATGAATTTAAGATGAAGTTTGGAATGAGGCACTAATGTCAAAAGAAGTACCATTACATTTTTTCTTTCATGTTCCCTTAATGAAATAAAATGGAAATCTAAACATATAAAGCTGGACATTTCTTTCTGAAATTTAAGAGATCTGATACTTTTAAATTTTACTTTGTTTATCATTAGATTTATAAATAAAAAATTTGTTCTATGAAAAAAAATTATCAATAAAAAACTTATAATTTAATTTGTATTAGTAGGTCACATATGTAATCTATAGAACTGAAGTCAAAGTTTATTGATAATTTACCAATACAAATATTTAGGTCATTTATAAAAGTAAGCACCCATCTTAACTATACACTTTTGCCATTTGATTGGCAAAAACATTGGTGGTCGAGAAGTTATAAATTCTTGGAAGGCCATTTTTACAGCATCTTCGAATTTAATTTTTTCCTATCAAAAATTTGTGGAAATAAAAGAAGAAATTGTGGTCAGTTGGGGCTACGTCTGGTGAGTATTGAGCATGATTCAGATCTCCAACTCAAGTTCCTGTAGTTTGCTTAAGGTATTAAGTGCAGTATGTGGCTTTGCATTTTCGTGTAGCAAGATGGTAGTCGAACTGTTTACCAAACACAGCTGTTTTTCTTTGAGTTTCCGCACCATATCGGTTGCAGTAAATATCTGCTGCGATCGACAAATCAGGTTTCATGAAGTCATAATGTCTTACACCGGCGACAAACCCCTAAACACTCACCATCAGTTTCATTTGATGAATGTTGTGCTTTGAACTGTGTTTTGGTGGTCCATTCGTGTGTCCCCAGCGGGTTGAATTTTCGATTATTATATTGGATCTACTTTTCATCACAAGTGACGATTCGATTCTAAAAGTTATCAAATTTATAAGGAAAAAGAATCATCAAACCAGCCTCCAAACGCTTTTGTTTTGCTTTTCATTCAACTCAAATGGAATCTACTTTACCTACTTTTCACTTTACAAATGTAAACCAAGTGATCCAAAATTGTTCGTTTTGTAACAGCGAGCATTAGCGATATATCATGAGTACTTTCTGATGGATCCGACTTCACAATAACCTTCAGTTTTTCATAGTCTACCTGCGTTCTTTGGTGACCCCGAGACTCATTATTTAGGTAAAATTACCTTTCACTAATTTCCCGAAACAATTTGAGACTGTGCGCGTTATAGTTGCATTATATCCCAATACAATATTGATGTTTTGCATGGTTTCTGATGAGGTTCCCCGCAGGAACCCGTACTTCATTATTGTTCGAATTTCTGCATTTTCTATTTTTTAAAAATATTGATTATTAAAACAAGTTATCAATTATTTTAATTAATTTTTCAGTTGTCAAGTTATATAGCAATCAAATAAAAAATGAGCAACAAAATGTTCAAGCCATTGTCACTCTGAATTTATTGCAATCATGTCTATAAATTTCATACTTGACAACCTAATAAATTATATTTATAAAATGATTATATGCATATTCTTCCTTAACACAGAACCTATTAATTTTCATCAAATTATATGTATGTTGAATTTATTTACAGATTTCTTATAATTTTTGTCCTTTTGTGTTTCAGATTTTCCATATACAGTCTTAACCCCTTTGTTAATAGCTTTTAGATTAAATCATATGTTTATGACAAATAATCATTTTTGATCTTTGATAAGGTCTGAAACCTAGCCTTTTTTATGACTTGAAATTTGTTTATAAAAAATTATTCTTTTCCTAACCAAAAGAAACAAAACAAACTTCTTACTTATTAGTATTATGGCAATTATCAAAATAACAGCTCTCGTTGTCACTGATCTGATCATTGGAAAATAGTCGAGGTCTTCGAGAATTACCAAAACTTTCTTTATTATTATATTTATCGTCAATTGGGAATCTGGAATCACTATATTTTTTTCGAATCGACGAATATTTCGGTGACGGAGGCAAACGAGATCTGAAATTTTTATCAGATCTATTAACGCCAGTCGAATTGTATCTGCGCATGTTGTCACAATTGTTCGATTCATTGAATCTCGTCTCGCGAGACCTTCCAGTGCAATATTTGTCCAGTTGCTTTCGATTATTTTCCAGTCGCGTTCCCGAATGGGGAATGTTCTCGTTTTTCCGATACGTAGACTTGAGACTTAGTAAGTTTCGGTTGGGAACTTCTTTCCTATGACTGGAGTAATTATCGTTATTAATATCGGTATACCGGGAACAATGGAAATCCGACGACAACTGATTGTGATATTTTCTCGGCGAAATGTCACTGCGATTATTGTTAATATAACTCGGATAGCTTATTCCCCGGATTCCGTGTTTGTTTTTCAAACTACTCGGACTGTGAGAAAACTTATTATTACTCGGAGAATATCGCGAATAACGTTTCGGTTCTTCGAAATTATTTACATTATCGTAATTCCATGAATCGGAACCGTATTTTCGAGTATCAAAATCTGTGTGACGCGATCCCCGATGGTATTCGTTGTGGTGATCGATGTGTTTACCGGACCCGTATGGATACCGTCGAGAACTGTCGGACGAGGCGTTCATTTCGCCGTCGAAATTTCGAGAATTATCCAATTCGTCATTCGACGAAAACGATTTTCCACAACCATACGAATAGGATTTACGGAATTTCTGTCCTCCGTCGTGAGAATTGTCACGAGTTTCTCCGCCTGACTCACTGAAATCGTTGTAGGCGTCCCTGGAATTGTATAAATTGTTTTTATACTGATCCATAATTGGACGTCTTGTCGGAGGATAATCGTACGATTTATAGCGGATTTTCGAAGCGCACTCGGCTGGCGGATGATCTCTGTGTTGTCTGAACTGGCGACTGTCTCCGTAGACCGTGTTATTTTGATTTGAATGTCCTTTTTTCATTTCTGATATCTTTTTAATACTATATCGACGCGAATTGATCAATGATGGAGGATCTATTGCGATGTTTGATGAGGATTTTATGCAACTTTTATCCACATCTACAATAGAATAATTGTTGGGTTTATTTAGTGACATAACACACTAAATAATGCGTTATAATCCTCAATGTTTCATTCAATCAATGAAGTTTATTATAATATTTTATTTTATCAATAATAATAATTAATTAATTAACTTAGTAAAGTTAGAAGAATTATTGTAGTTATTATTATTACTACAGTATAATTTGATTAATATCAAGTTATCAGACAAATAATAAAATGCGCTATATTATCAGAGTTTTATTGTATAATTATCGAATCATTTAGCTTTGCTCTAAGTGCAATCTTGTCTTCCTTACATTATCACACCTTGTGTAAATCCAGCTTGCTTAAAGTTACATGGCTGAAACTTTCTGTTTAAGCTAATTTTAATGGCCATTTCCAGAAATAAAGCATTCAGAATAATACAACAATCTTAAAATATTATTCCTGTGATGAGTTTATAACACCTTTTGTAAAATTGAATAGGCTTATTTACAAATAAAAACTATTTAAAGTTCATTTTATATATTTCCAAATAATGTTTGTATGTTTACACATTAGAGTCCGCTCACCCGAAAACGCACACTATGCGCGGCACTTCTGTGAGTCCGTTCGTGCGAAAACGCATACTATTTTATATGAATTTTGTACGTACAAAAAAAATATATACGAACTAAATTTTTTTTTGATTCCATCATGAGATGGTGTTACAAATATTTTAGATACTGTTTAATAATTTGAATTAAGAAAAATATTTTTATTTTTGTATAAAATGGTTAGCAACGAGAGCTATTCTCATTTCTTCAAGAGATGGCAGTATAAATATTTATAAATCCATAAGACACATGTGTGATAGAGCTCTCCTTGTGTTTATTTTTAGCCTAGATTTTTTATGACTGACCCCGAAACATTTTTTACGATACACACATGTATCAAGTTCAAGGATATCAAGGGCCATATTATTTCTATAATAAAATCGCTTTTTGTACTTTATCACGCTGGTAAATGCACCACAGATTGAAACCCATTGTTATGTTTACATATATTGATGCAGTATACCCATTTGAAGGCATCTGTGAAGTTTCATTGCAATTGATCTGTTGGTTTAAGAATTATATCGATTTTACGAAAAAGTGTATAATTGGCATTTTTGCGTAATTCGCCCGGACTCCATACAACATATAATGCGGAACGCTGCGGACCGTAATGTGTTAATAAAATGTTAATATTGATGTTTATAAATTTAGTAAACCATTATTTTTAAGATATGTTGATATGTTGTCCTTTCACATTGTGATTTTTAAAAAGCACTATTATAAATTCAGACTAACATGTGCTCGAAATGACCAAAGCAATTTTTCAAAAGTTATTATAACATTTACTGAAAATGTCTTAAGACTACCTAACTGCTGTTTTTAAAACCCCTAAAAGTTTTCACCTAAACTATATTCCTGCAACGACACTTCTGATAAGTTTATAAAAATGTGTTAAATATGAATTTTTAATACGTTAATATTGAAACATAATATATTAGAATGAACTGAAATAGATACCATACAAAAACTAGAGCTCAGAGTGTTTTTTTTAAAAAAATAATGTATCTTACTTGTAATACACTCTGATTTACGCATTATTTAGTTTCTGTAAAACCCTTAGATGTTGGGTGATTCAAATGTCCCTTTCAAATTTAATATATGAATTGGAACTTTATTATTAAAAACAGGTAAAATATAAAATTTTTTTTTAAAAAATACTAAAAAACATGTTCAGAAATTTGTCATAATAACTTTTAGAACTTACAAATACTTATGGTAATGTAAAATGTTGCGTTTTATACATAACAAAATAAAATAAAATGTGTTATCAGTATGTATATATAAATATAGAATGAGAGTGTTGTGAAGACTAATTTGATATTTTTGTAAAATAATTTTGTTACAGCTTTTTAAGAAATTGATTATTGTACATTTTTCGGAATTTCGTATTCCATCATAAGCAATTATAGTTTAATATTTGTAAGTTTTAATGTTAATTCTAAAAAATAAGAAATAGGTTTCATAAGGATTCAAACACCTAAAGACTTCTCTTCTTAAAGCATCAAATAATCTTTTAAACTTAAAAATCATATCCAAATCATTTAAAGTTGGAAATATGTTTAGTAATAAATCACCTACTCCTTTGAATTTGTTTATCAGTATCTGTAATGGGTGCAACGCCTCATACATTGGAGAGACTGCCCGTCATCTCTGCAAACGAGTCTAACATGCTTATAGAGTGGGTAAGAGTAATATTGCTGAGCAAAGGAAAACTTGTCAATTTGATTTGAGCATAAATGATTTCAAAATTACGTGCAAGCATTTAAAAATTTTTAGCAAAGAGTGTCGCGTAGACCTTAGTTAATAAAGCCTCTTGATCCTAAGAATCTGGATGAGGATTTTATGCAACTTTTATCCACATCTACAATAGAATAATTGTTTGGTTTATTTAGTGACATAACACACTAAATAATACGTTATAATCCTCAATGTTTCATTCAATCAATGGAGTTAATTATAATATTTTATTTTATCAATAATAATAATTAATTAATTAAATCAGCAAAGTTAGATGTAAAAATTATTGTAGTTATTATTTTTACTAATAAAGTATAGTTTGATTATTATGATTATTATATTATAATAAAAACACAATATTATTCGAGTTAGAGGGTCTAATTATTCTTTAGAAAACTCTTTCGTCCAAAGGTGGTAAATGTAAAAAACTACTAGACGTTATTTAATATCTTCTTCCATTTGTACAACAATTTTTCTTTTGATAAAAAAAACCATTAGATATTGTACTCTAGAAATAATTGTGAATTCCATATTAGAATGGAGGATTTGATAATAAATGACGAATAAAAACTCTACAACTGTTTACATTTTAAAAGGGTACTTTTACATTTAAATATGGCACCAACAGTAACTTGCCAAAGTCTGTGGACAGTAAAAAAAATCACAATTTTCCAAATTTTCCATGAGTTTATAAGATAGCATGCTTAAATTTAGACCAGATATGTAATTTTTATAAGCATTTACGCTAAATAAATCTTTTTTAATTTTGTTAATATTTTTATGACAAACATTCAATTTTAAAAATTCAACAGTTGCAAAAGTCTGTGGACGATTTTCAAATTCTTTGTTTAAAAAAGGTAAATGTTATTTAAATTTAGGTATTAATTGAAATAATAATTTAAGTATTAATTTTAAGTATTGATCAAGTAAAATAATATTTAGTGTTTGATTCGCCGTCGGGGAGACGACAAGGAGGATCTTGCCTAGTCGAATGGTGATAACGGGGTTACAAATCGATCAGACCAGTCTTAATCAAACAGGATTTATCAGAAGCGAAGGAAATCGTTAAAACCCGATTAGAATATATTTCTTCAAAGAAGAAAATCGTTGAAAGAGAAAATTCAGCAAACTACCGAAATTCGATGGAAATCATGATTTTTTTAAAAGAAGAAAGATCTAAAATGTCCGAATCTCACAAATGATGTGTGATGATTACGAAATAAAAAAGAGAAGTTCAACGAGATTCTGACGAAGAAGCAAAAGAACTCGCCCGAGAAAAGCAATTGAAAGACGAGGAAATGAATTAAATCATACAGATCTGAAAATTCAATAGTCAAATTAATATCGCTCAACGTTCAAAACTACAAGACATGACCGTCAAAAATGAATTGGTTTAAGATTCACCACATCATGATCAAAATGGAAAAGTTTAAACCAAAATCTTACATTATCGATTCACAAAATGAAACGATTGTATGTTTTGCTTTATTGTTTTTTGGAATTGTTTTCTATACTTTGTGTTGTTTTTCGAACACTTGTTATGTTAAATAATGATTTAATACTACTTAAAAAATATTTAAAGCAAAAAGAGCTATAAAAAATTGTAGTAAAAAAATAAATAAACGATAAAAAAATAATTAAATAACAAAAAATGCCAAATGGCACAAAAAAATGAAACGATCAATAAAAAGCTTAAACGAAAAAAAAGATTTTAAAATTATAAAAAAATAATTAAAAATTATTCGATTTGTTTAATCGATTTAATTGGCGAATTTTGGAAATGAGTCGTTTATGAAATTGTGTTTTGTATTGCGTTTTTAATGAAACAATTTTTGGGGAAAAATTTTTAGCGAAATTTAAGGTTAATGTGAATTGATGTTATTGTTTGGTGCAAGAAGGTTGATCAATGATCAATTGAGTTTTGTTCAAAAAAAATTTAAATTTGAAATTAATCGCACGAAATAAAAAAAATGATTTCGTCTTTTTTTCTTTTTATAAAAGAATCAGATTTACGTGAATATTCTGATGAATTTATTGAATTATATGAAAGAATGTATAGCAGTCAAAGAGGCTGAACTGTTGAGACAATCAGCTCGAGAAAAATAAATTTTACCGATTATTCGCAAACAATCTATTCATCGATTAACGAATCATTTAGCGACATCAAACCTTGTAATTGCGATTATTTACGTCTTTCGGCTGACGTTCTCCTGATAATAAAATGAAAATTTGTTACGGATCCGCGGTTGAATTAGCGGAATATATTCGAAGAGAAATGTCAATTTTATGTTCCTACGACCAATTAATCAATGAGAATTTTGATTTAAAAATGACGAGTCCGTCCATTCAAAAGGATTTGAGATATTATCGATGATGTTGTTCAAGACGACGAGCTTATGGCAAAGAAATGGACTCTGTCAAGGGGAATGTTCTTAGCGATGAGTTGTGTGGAATTCTTATGTGTCATATGGAGATTCGAACATTTTTCAGCCCCCCGGAGATGAGATTGATAAACAGCAGGCGAATGCCGGTAAGATTGGTTTTTTCGCCCCCCCCCATGCCGGAAACACTGACTACACACCCCGGGACTCCGCAATCGCTATGCGCCTGCTCTCACACCAACACTTAGGAAGACTTCAGGTTGAGAAATGTCATAAGGTATTATTTTAAATTTGTTATTTGTTCAGAACGTTTTTATTGTCTAGTTGTTAATTTTTTCTCAATAAATTTTTCAGTCGTCAGGTTTTGTAAGTTTGAATTTTTTTTGAGGTTGATGGAGTATATATATATACTCTTTGATATATGCGAAAATATATTTCTGGAAGCCGATTAGTTGATAGGTAATGGCATGGGCTCATAGTGCCTGCCGAAATTGTTAACGATCGGGTAGTGAATTTGAAAAAAAGATCTTGAAACAGAATTGGAAGCAGCTGATCAGTTGGTAGTAAACGGCAGGTATTCAAAGTACCTGCCGATTATATTGATGATCTGAAAGTCGAACAGAAATTGTTCTCTATAGAACACCTTAAATGTCTCCATCGATGAGAAAGTATAATAATCAAAACTCCGTCAACCTCAACCGCTTTTAATTGTCTTTTTTAAGCCTTTAATATCAATTTTGGATATTTGAAGAATATTTATGATTTTTTGAAGTTTATTTATCTTATTTTAAAATATTTAAAGAGTATCTACTAATGAATAAAAATTAAATGATAATTGAGTGGAAATTTTTGAAATCAAATCAATTTTTTGACAGTTGAAAGCGTGTGATACTTAGGAAGAACCACTGTCACCTCGTTCCAACCCCCAGCCGGATTGCAGCCATAATATTAAAAAGTAGAAAATTGATTAATATTTGACCAAAATTATTGAGTAGCGTTGATGTGATTTTTGAATATTTTGGAGGAATTTGAATCATTGAGAAGAAACTTGTAAGCAAAATTTGAGCTCGTTTCAACATCAGGAAGTGATCAAAAATCGATAGCAAGATTTGAAAAGAATATATAGACAGACTGAGGGTGAATATATAAATACAAGCGTTTTAAAAATACTTTAAGTTTGATGGTTATAATAAATAATTAATAATTTATTGTTTTTATATGAATATAATATTATTTTGCAAGACTTTTTGATAA
>MQRK01223828.1:1148-20241 GCA_001938485.1 Girardia tigrina | reverse complement strand
CTTGAAAATTGATGAGATAAAACAAAGAGTAAAATATTTATAATTTTTGATGAAGTAAAACAAATATTTATAATTTTAATTCCAAGTTTTGTTAGACTAAATATTATTTTATTTGAAGTTAATAATTTTATTAAAAGAATTATTCAAAAATTTTCCTTTATAAAATTTTATCAAGTGTTCACAAGTATTTTTTCGGAACCCTAACAAAATCATTGTTGAAATAGTTGTTAAACCATAGCGCATATTCCTTTCTCCAAATGATATTTTCGGCCGAATTAACTCTATCTAGCCCTCTATGGAAAAATTTCATAGTTATATTTAGCTCTTCTAGGCATCTATTAATGCTAGAAATTGATATCGAAATTTTCGGATCAGCTGCTTGCTCAAGCTTTTCTTTAATTTCTTTAAGTGTAAACTTTGGATTAAATGTAACGATCTCCTCAATTTTGTTTATATTATGCGCTGTGAGAACTGTTCTTATTGAACCACCTTTTGCTTTGAGGTTAACAATATTGTGCTTGTTATATTTATTGACTATTACTATTGCTGAATAATAGTTAATTTGAACGATCTCTGATGCTTCTAATATACTCTGTCCTTGTTCACAGACGAGTCTAATTAAGCTTTGACGTTTTTCATTTCATAATTTAGCATATGAAACTCTTGTTGCGGTTTGATTTGCAGGATTAACTATCAAGGCAGTATTGTTCGAATTATTTGAATCCATTTTGATTTTTGAAAAAAAGCGTGATTTTTTGAACAAAATGTTGCGATTCATATGTCAAATGTTCAATTTGAAAAATAAAATGTTGTGATTCGTTGATAAAATGTTCAATTTGAAAATGTTCAATTTGAAAATGTTCAATTCAAAATGGTATATATATATATATATATATATATATATATATATATAACGATTCGTATATAAGATTACGCTTATTATCTTTGGTTCTTGTGTGATCCTTACGACAACTTTTGTTTTCTTTGATTAACGTTTGGTTGTAATTTATTGTTGATGTACCAAATATATATTATTAATCATATTAATAAAATGTATTTACTTTTTATTATATCTCTCCCAAAAATTACTATAATACTCAAAAGTTCACCAAGGATTTTAAATTCAAAACTGGTTAGTCCCCTTTGTAATAATACAATATCACATTATTATCACTAAAACACTTTGCTCTTTAAGTGATATTTGATTCATTGATTTAGTTGAATCCTGTGGTTACAAAATGAAATGTGTATAAGTATATCATATCTTTTGTAGTTAAATTTATATCATATCAAATGTAGTTATATCTTTTCTGTTTTACCAGAATGCCGTTCGGTATTGCAGCAGCTCCAGCAACCTTCCAGAAACTGATGACAATTGTTCTGAAAGAAATTTTATGAAAAGAGGCGTTGGTGTATCTGGATGATATTTTAATATTTTTAAAACGGAAGGGGATCATATGGAAAGATTGGAGAAATTATTTTCAAGAATACAGAGAGCAGGACTACGAATAAATTCAGAAAAAAATGTAGCTTTCTGCAAAACGAACTTCCATTTTTGGGAAACATGGTGAACAAAAATGGTTTTAAGACAGACCCACAAGAGATTAAAATGATTGTAGAATACGAAAAACGGAAATGTGTGAAGAAGTTGCGAAGTTTTCTCGGTATATGCAATTATTATCGGAAGTTTATAAAGAAATATTCGGAAGTTTCTAGGCCATTAGAAGAGATGTGTGGAAGAGCAAAAGATAAGCTGTATTGGTCCGAATCTCATGATGAGGATTTTAAAAAAAATTGAAAAGCGCTTTGATAAATGCATCAGTCTTGTGTTTCCCTGACTTTACCAAGGAGTTAATACTTGATACGGATGCATCGTTCGACACGATTGGGGCAGTTTTGGCACAAGAAAACGAAAATGGTGAGGAACAAGTAATTGTATACGGATCAAACTCTATGAAAAAACATGAAATCAGATACTGCTTAACTAGAAAGGAATTATTGGCGATTTTATATTTCAAGCAATACTTTAAACATTATCTTTAAGGGGCACGATTATAATTGCGAACTGATCATAAAGCTATCACATTTATGACAACAAAAAAACCGATTACACCACAATTTCAGAATTGGATGAAATAAAACAGGAAGAGTAATACGACGAAACATAGAATGGCTAAAATCTTTTAAAGAAGAGTGGTGTAAGGATAAATAATGTATATTAATATTTATATGCCTAATATTATCATTTATATAAAGTATAATTTCAAATATTCTTATAAAAATTCTCTTGAAAGCGGATTTGTTTAAATATTCGAAAGGCGCAAATTTTGAATTAGTAAATAAATCTTATTGGAGTTACTTCGTTATCATTTTTCATGGAAACTCCTTACAAACCTAATATGAGTGAATAATCTCGTAAATTAACATTTTAATGACAGACATCAATTGTACTTGAATTATGAAATTAAATATTATAACCAATTACATTTATGAAAAAATTATTGAAAATTTTTAAAGTGCATAGCAAACGGGAACCTGAGGAAAATCAATGTAGATGATCCAAAAGATAAATGTGTAACCCTATGAAAATTCAAAAATTTACAAAACTAAAAATAAAGCCATAAAATAAAACTAAAAATCAATAAAATTGAATTATTAGATTGATGTAAAATTATAATTGAAAATGAATAATTTATGACAATAATTATTTAGCTTCAGGATGCTTCTTTCCATGCCATTTTCACTAAGGCAATTTATAATTTTTTTATATATAAATAATTTATAGTTCCAATTTCTGCTTCTACATGACAGTTTCTGAAACGGGAAACATGAAAATAAATATTAAGGGCAATTAAAAATGTTTTAAAGATTCTTTGTCTTGTCCATTAAGTGCAATAATTCTTTTTATATTATCGTTTCAAAGTAATATTTAGAAATTTTTTAAACAGAAACTTAGTTACGATAAAAAATAATCTTTTTCGGCAAATTCTGAATTATAAAATTATTTTTGGTGATAGCATTCAATAACATCAAATTTCAATGATGTCAAGCTTCATGACATCACCTGAGTTCAAATTCCGGTGATTTCATTTGACATACATCACTTAAATGCGCAAATTGTAATGTCAGACTGAATTGAATACTTACAATATTTTCCTAGTACAAAAGTAGTTAGTTATTCGATTGTTAGTCAGTCATTAAACCACAACCAGTACCAAATAAATATGAACTAAAACCCTTCGCAGTTGTATCTCTAACTCCTATATGCGAAGAGGGAAGAGTATGACAGTGCTGGTAGATTCTCGACTGCATTATCGCAGTCTGCATACTCTACCTCGCCAATGTACATAGGTAAACTGGCAAATGCTGAATGGCAATTTATTCACAAAGCCCTATCATATACGATCCCTATGAAAGGTCGTCCTGGCATTGATATTCACATACCCTGCCATAGAGATGTTATCATGATGAAAATCTCGCACATATTCTTGTGGATTGCCGATCTATAGGAAACTTCTGTAAAGCAAGACTCAATGCTGTACTCGATATCGTTGTAGCCGAAATCAGAACTCGCTCTGGGGTGTTTTACATTGGAATGAAACCTGTTATTACTTTCCTTCCAATTAACTTGTTGATCTTCAAGTTTACTTTGAAAACACAAATACTCTGTTTCTTGTGCATGTCAAATGTCCATATGACACCATGCGCAATATTGAGTATGCTGACATCAAAAATGTACACAAGTATTACACATTAATGGAGAATATTATGGATAATTATGGATTTAATGTTATATTAAATACTTTCATTGTTGGTCCACTCAATCCATGAATGCTCAACAATAAAACTATCCTTAACGGTTCACATTTAGGACACAGAATTAAGTCAATAGCGAATGTCTGCGTCGAATCAAATATCCGATGGTCAGTAAGACAATGGGACGCGTTTTTTGATCTGCAGAGAGACGACCTGTGCGTAATTAGGAAGATGTTAAACACGATCTGACAGCGGTTTTCGAGACAATTCAAGAAGGACCCATCTTTGATGATTGTGACTCTGACTCTTTGGACTGACCAAGGTTTGTGGTAGTTTTCTTGTTGAAAGTGTTGAAAATCCATGTTGGCAGAGAGATCAGTGTATGTGTGTTGTGTTTTATAAGGTTGACTGACCCCACACCAGTATGCTCACTGGTGATGGTACTGTCCTGTACCACAAAGGCACTAAATTGAGGATCCCTGACCCCACTTCCATAGTGTTCAATGGAGATTGTACTGTTATGTATGGCAGAGGTAAGGAACTTTTTATGTATGATGATCTCCCGTGTCATAACTCAACTATTTTCGGCTCAATAATTGCTACAGTAACTGATCTATCCTGATCCCAAAGAATGATGAACATTAGCAATTATGGACAAACCTGTACTGGCGTGCAACCCGACGATTCAGTGCTCCCCGCTCAAGTTCCAGATCAGATGTGGCGATATACACTAAAACTACTTCGAAAAAACTTTTGATTTTAATAAAATTGTGGTATAATTAATATATTTTAATTAGAGGATCAGAATTCATTTATAATGGTTCGTAAAGTAATTATTTCGTTTCATACATTAGGTATTTTGTTCTTATCAATAAATATGTACCCCAAAAATTAATATAATATTCATAACATCAACTTATAAATCACTATAAGTTAAAAATGCTTTTAAATTTCATCAAGAAAATTTATTTAACTTTACTACCATTGAATATTGTAAAATAAAAGTTTTTTATGTATGAATTTCTTTTAAATGGAAAAGTAACATACTTTGGGTGTTCTCTTGTATAACCAGTCACATATTAAACATAATTTTAAACAAAAAGAACGCTATTTATATAAATAATATAGGCTGGGTTATATTATGCATAATGTTTTGCCATAAATATGAGAATTCTAATGGGATAAAGGATCCCATTTTTTCTGACTCCTCGTCTCTATTTTAGATAAATATTCGCAGATATTGAGATCAACTGGATCATAATTCTTTTCTCCTATCTATACCGCTGTCTTCACGTGACCGAAAAAAAATGGCACAGGAAAAAAGTGCAAAGGAAAAAACACATAGAAAAAAAATGCACGCGGATAAATGCGTACGTGAAAAATTGCGCACATGGATAAAAACGCAAGTATTTCCACTTATAAAAATTGTTTTCAATAAAATTCTTGTTTTAAATATTTTAGATATTTTTAATTTTCAAATATTCAAAAGTTTATGAAAACACCAAATCCTAACAAATTATATTTTATTTTTCGTTTTACTTTTAGAAGTGCGTTTTTTTCCATGTACGCTTTTACACATATGGGGTTTTTTCTGTGTGCACTTTTATACATGCGCGCAATTTTCCGCGTGTTTTTTTCTGTGTGCTTTTTTCATCAAACGATAAACTTGACAGCTAAGATCAGAAGTGTCTGATGATGACAGATAGTCTGTCAAAATATATTACCCTAATAAAATTTTATATTACAAAAGGACATTTTTTAATTAATTTTAAGTAGGTGAAATTTTAAAACATAATATTATACAGGGTGTGTTATAAGTCCCTACGAGTTCAATGTGACTAAAATATAGGAATCTGAATAATTAATTATGTACTTGTAAATTAATAGATTAATAATAAATTTTAATTTAGTGTAAACCCTAAACCTTTGTTTATATGCATTATTTCGTCATTAATTTCACTAATTCAAATTTTCTTTTGCAAAATGACTGATAGCCGTCCTTACTCATTGGAATATCGATAATGGCTGCATTCTGGTACCACAAATATGATAATACTGTAACTGGAGTGAAGAATATGAAGAGAAAATTAAGGAAAAAATTTGAAGGTAAGCCTCCAGATACCAGAGTTATTCAGACATGGGAAGAAAAGTTATTTCAGACAGATTCCATTTTGGATTTACCTCGAGGTGGACGTCCCAGGGAACGAGGTAATGAACAAGACAATGTGGGACAGTCACTACAAACGAAACCATGTTTATCTATACGGCAGCGAGCTGAAGAACTGGATATCCTTACAAAGACACTTCACCGCATAATAAAAGAAGATCTGGGTTACAAGTGCTGGAGGCCAACGAAGGTGCAGTACCTCAATAAGGAAGATCATTTCACTCGTGTGCAGTGTTGCCAGCATATCTTGGCGAAATATGACAACAACACAAGACGCAGCAAGCTTTTCTTCACAGATGAATGTGCCGTGTACGCTGAAGGTCGAGGTCAAATTATGATGTCGTTTTTGTTCAAGAAAAACCCTTATTTTTGGGAAAAAGTACAGCAGAACCCACCATCTGTAATGGTTTGGGCTGCCATTTCAGCTTCACATTTGATTGGACCATTCTTCATACATGGATATGTTACATATGCGTCTTACATCGACATGCTAAAGTCAAAATTCGTTCCTGCTTTACAACGTAAAGGCATTCTCCTGTCCTCTCACTTCCAGCAGGATGGTGCGCCTTCTCACACGGCTCACACAACAAGAGACTTCCTTCAACAGACTTTTCAGGACAGATGGGTTGGCAAATACGGACCAGAGCCTTGGCCTCCATGGAGTCCTAATTTGACCTCGTGCGATAATGCCACGTGGGACATTCTCAAACCAAAGATATTGACTCACAAAGCTGCCAATGTCGACGAGCTGAAAGCAGCTATTACAGCTGCATTTCTTGACTTCCCTCGAAATATACTAGAACGAATTAATACGCGTACCTTCCGGCGTCTCCACCTCTGTGTTGCACATAACGGTTTACAGGTAGAGCCATATGATATCTGATTCCTGCGATCATGTGTTGTTCTATAAAAGTTTTTACATTATTGTCTTATGTTGTTCTACTCGTAGGGACTTATGACACACCCTGTAAAATACATTCAGTGTCATTTACCTATTTATATGTATATATTGACAAAACTTTTTTCTTATATTAAAAAAAAGCATAACATTCATTAATAAAACATGATATTTGTTATATTTTATTGTTTATGTCATAATAAATCATTTTAATTTTATAATTATATAATGCATGTCTTTTAAAATGAAAAATATTTCTAATTCAAATTTTTGCTTCAGTTACTTGTCTTTTGATGATTTATAATATTTATTTTTTATAAAAAAATGTTACTTTATATTAAATTTGAAAAACGACGAAACAATATTATGAAAATATTTTGAAAATAGGATGTTTAAAGCTAATATATTTACTCATAAATTATGAGTAGATAAATTGGTTACTTTTTAATATATAAATTTTTATTTGTATTAATAAAATTATTTTTTAATTGAGGATTTTTAATAAATTTAAAATTAATTGCTATCAACAGTAAATCTGGCTCTGCTTGCAGCTCGTATACGTCTGTTTCTATAGTAATTAAACACTTTAAACAGCGTAATTTAAATTTTAAACAGTGTTTCATAATGATAAGTGTACAGACGATTGGTGGTATTATAACATACGCTGTACCATAGAGTCTGTGTTGATATGTCATAATGTCACATTATGTAATTATGTTACGAATTTTAAAAAAGAATTCAATTAGTTTGATTATGTTTGCAAATCTTTGTTAGGTTCGTGATCAATAAGATAGTTCATAATACTAATATTTATTTCTATAACAATTAACTATCTTTTAAACAAATTTATGAGGAACGATGTTTACTTGTTTAACACGAACTAGTTATAAATAAAAATACCAAATATCAATATATTGTATCAATATATATAAATTGTAATTTTATAAATTTATTTTTATAGTTTAATTTTGTGATTTGTCACACTTTTTTTGTTAAATTTTTTTTGCGTCTTTCATTTTCAATTTATTACAATTTTTTATTATCGTAAAATTTACTTTAATTGATACTCATAATTAAACATTAAATTTCATATTTTCGATTTTAGTTTCATAAGGTTTAATTCTTATTTTAAATATTAAATTGTGATATTTGATTTTTTTTGCTTCATTGTAAATAACAAAAAGTAAATACACGATGATTTTATCCTTAATTTTAATCCTTAATTCATTAATCCTTATATTTTTATATTGAAATAAAATTAAATTAAAATATTCTTTTAATTTTTAATTCCTAAATTTGATATTCAAATGAAATTAAATACAAAATAGTTTTTAATTATAAAACTTTTAAGGAAATATTTTTAAAATGTTTTAGGCGTTACGTTTTTAAAATTCAAAAATTTACGAGCTCACCAAAATCCATTTTGAGGAACCAGTGCTTAAACAACAGTAAATCCGGCTCTGATCACCATATTACCCGATCATTGGGTGACCTTCTATAAAAAGATCCCAGTTCCTATTCGATTTCTTTGGAATACATTACAAAAGATTTTATACGAAAAAATAATTTTATTTTGGTGATAATATAAATTTTATAATTTTACTTTGATTTACCCGAAATACTTGTTTAAGAAAAACAGTTAATTAATTCATTAGAATAGAAGGTAATCTGAGATCACAACAAACAATCTGCTTATGAATCATAATTATGAATATAAGGGGAGATTCATGTCGGTTAAAAACATGTTACCCGTTCAGAAAATGTTAAAGGAACGGTTAATAATAAATCATAGCAATACAAATACGAAAATGATACTTCCACGGTATCTTAAAGGTGATATAAAGCATTTTCCTGTGTGGCCTTCCAATCTTCTTCATTTGATTCATTTATTGGGACTCATCGTCAAGTCATATAAAAGAATATATAAATACATATATTCAGAAAATTAAAAAATAATGGCAAATTATGTTTATAAACCAAAACATGTCATTTGTAAAATAAATTTTTATTTTTTAAGACAATTACTTTCGACATTATAACCGTCGCCGCCAGGTCTCAAGAAAAAAATGAATTTTAAGTCTACTTATATAGGCAAACTGCGACTTAAAAAATGAATTAAAAACATATTTCTCATCCTCTGTATCCGTTCTGTTTATGTTGAAAAAAGATAAACGAATGTTGGTACCTTTATACCATTGAACACTGCTATGCGGAAAATACATTGGAATTTGTGGAAATGGCATCAGCATCAAGAGAAAGTCGCATTAGTGAGGACCGTGAGATTGAAAAGAAAGGCATCAAAACGCCAAGGCATATGCTGAAGAAATGGTAACAAAATGTACATTTACATCAATTGAAAAAGTTACAGACAGTGACATTTCTGAAAAAACTGCTACTTGTACTCCATTTCCAAAGCAAGGTCATCAAGGAACTGTTGACACCATTACTTTAGGCCAGGGGTGGGCACACTTAAGCGTTGTATGATCGACTAAAAATTTTATTACTTTACTGCGATCGACTAAAATTTTTAATATTTAACTACGATCGACTCTTTCAGAAACTAGAAAACATAGCATATTATATTTATTAATTTTATTATAAAATCACATAATTATTGTACAAGGTAAGTGTCATTAATTTTTGGATGATGACGAATGGTATTCCATTTCATTGGTGAGAAAGTTGCAAATCTTTAATTGCATTAAGAATTTTGTTTTTATTTTTATAGTTGGTATTAAGAACACCAATTGGACTTTTTATATTTTTATTTAAACAACAATTTTGATTGTCCTTAAGACAATCTTTTTCAAAGCTTTCGTACGTTTGCATTCTACACTAAATTGATTAATGACTTAATTCTCATTATTTTTTTAGTAAATGGAGAAATAAATATTTTATTAAAATATTTACTGAAAACTTATTATATAATAATTAAAATGATTATTAATTATTTAAAAAATATTAATTTGATTTATTTATTAAAAATTGTAAAAATTAATTAACTTATTTAAAATTGTAAAATTATTTGAAATTAAAAATAAATTTAAACATTGCATATTTTTAGATAATAAGAATTAAAATATTAATCACCCATCTGGGTAGGAGAGACACATTTCCAAATCAACATACACATTCAAACACAAAACATCAAACACTCAAATGTTGCTCACAGTTGGTAAATAATTTTTCAGTGCTCTCGAGGAAAGCTTCCATCACGATAAGACTTTTTTGTTTTCCAAAAACATAGGAGATCACATAGTGGCAAAATTAGATTGTTGCGAAGACTTTTGAAGAACAAGTTGATGTGCGGTTAATTTTAATACATGAATCAACACCAAATTTTTGAATTTTCAAACAAAATCCAATCATTTCATTTTAATTATTATTATTTTAAACTTTAACTATATATTAAAGATACTGACAGCCGATGTCTTATTACAAGATTTATTACAACTAAAATGGTCTGTAATCAGAGTCTGGGGCATGACTTGTTTCTTCAATTGATTCTTCAAAAATTTGCCAAAATCTGCAATGATTAAAACAATTGTATTTTTAATTAATTGTTAAATAACAATTAATTTATTATACAATTGGTAATATAAATTTAAAATTCGACAATAATTGAATTCAACTGTCTAGGGAGAGATGTCATGCTTCAAACACCAAACAGTCTCAAACATACTATAAAACTCATACAACAATCACTCAACATCATTAAAACATCATTCCAATATGATTTCTGCCAGTTCCATGAATGTCAATGTGAAGAAATTCAATTAAGCGCTGGTAAATTGCGGGAGTAACTATCTGATTACATTTGAAATATTTTATTACCCGTAATTGGATGATTCATTTCGAGTTTACATTTGAAATGATTTATTACCGTAGACTTGAACCTGCTGTTTATAGGAAGGACAAAACCTTCCTGGTGGAGTTTGTCACTTTGTGATATGCGATGCCAAATTAAAGGGGCCTGGCGATTCGATAAAAGATCCCGATCCGAACTAGTTCGTTCCGCAGCCTTTTGGGCTGTCACTGACCGTCAGTCCAGGGAGATCCTGACTTGATGGGATAACTAGAGGGGCATGAAAGGAAGTCAAATGGATGGCGATATAACTATCTGATTACTATTGAAATCTTTTATTATCTGTAATTGGATGGTTAGTTCTGGGTTTACTATTGAAATTTTTTGTTACTGTTACTTTGAGTCGTTGTTTATTTGTAGGTTAGGGAGATCTCTGATTGTCTTTAATATGTTTGGTGATTAGGTTAGTAAAAAAGAAATTTTGCGGAGTTAAAAAAGAAAGTTGAAGTTTTTGTTGAAAATTTTTAAATTGGTGGGTATGATAAATAATTCTCGTTTGTTTTGGGTGTTTTTTTCTGTAGTGAAAAGGGTTGTGAACTTTCCTAATCTGATTAAAATTGAAAGTGTTGTTGGCTGTAATCATATGATTCATTTGAGCTTTACTATTGAAATGTTTGTTGGCTGTAAACTTAAATCAAATCTTCCTTTTATGGGATTCTTATGTGTGGTGGTGTGAAGAGAAATCAGATAAATGGCGGAATAGCTGTCTGAATACTATTGAAATGTTTTATTATCCGTATTTAGATTGTTTGATTGAGTTTGCCTTGAAATGTTATTGTTGTAAACTCAATACCGTTATTTGTTTGCAGATTGGGGATATCTCTGTTTGTCTTTAAAATGTTGTGTGTACATTCGGAGATTGAACTTTCCTAATCTGATTACTATTGAAAGTGTTGTTGGTTGTAATCCGACGATCAGTTGAATTTACTATTGAAATGTTTTGTGGGCTGTAAATTCAAAATTATTCTCTCTAATCTGCTGCATATTTGTTTCCTTGGAGATGATTTTCGGAGGGGCCTCCCATTATTCATCCCACCTCTCAGATATATATATATGATTGGATGATTTGGATCTTAAGGGTTCCTTCATCAATATCTATATATGTCTATGATCTGCTATAGATATCACTACATAATTGTACTCATATCATATGCGTTTGTCAAAGGATATATTACAATTACTAGGTGTGCATATATAAAAATTTTAAGTTTACATTTGAAATGATTTATTACCGTAAACTTAAACCCTTTCTTAATTAAGGTTAGGGACGTCTCTAAATGCTATAAAATGATTTGTGTACATTTGGAGATTGAACTTCCTGAAAGAATCTTTCTGTATCACTATTGAAATTGTTGCGTACTGTGATCAGATGATTCATCTGGGATTACATTTGAAATGTGTTATTAGTCGTAAACCCAATTATATGCATATCTGGTGTAGATGGTATTAGCTTCGAGGTTGGAAGTAAAACGATTTGTTGGCTTGATGCCTGAGTATTGAATCCATTTCATTGATCCTACTATCTGAGGGTAATTCCAGTGGTGATTCGGTTCACTGCTGGTAGCCTCTTAATCTCAATATGGTACAAGTTCACCGAGGCAATTGGATCTTTGGTTGCAGGTACAAGAGGAATTTAACCGACAACTGCATGGGTGTGTTCTCAAGCGCCGAATGGACGAAAAACCCGGGTTGATACTGCAACATATGCCTCTCTACTGACTTGGGACTATAGAATGCGCGACCAAAAATGCCTTTAGAGAGTGTGGGGTGTACTTGTGTCAGGAAGATCAAGCTGATGAATTGAATGAAAACAGCCGTCTTTGATGGTGTTTAGTGTGGTAGTATAGAATTTTGCTGTTCTGGTCCATTTAGCATATCTGATTGGGTGTTCGGGGATAAGGTGGGGTTGCGTGCACCTCCTAAGAAAGTACGTTTGGCATTGCATTCCTCGGCAATACAAGGGGGTGGCTTCTTTGGGACTGAAAGGTGCTCATGCGCTGATCAAGAAGATTGAAGTTACTCATGAGTTGGCATACTTCTAAAAATGTCCGATTGACTCTTATTATTTTTGTGCGTCTATAGCTGGTTCGGCTTGCCTGTAAAATCACCCAGCCAACTGCTGTCTTACAGCGGTAAAGGAGCATGCTCCTTAAGGAGCCCCCATGACAACGTAAATCCCACACAGTATGAGGTGTTAAAAGCAATATCCCTCACATCCCCTTCTCTTTAAAAGGCCTTAGCCATTCTACATTCCTAATGATTGTTTTGCCGTTTTCTAATTGTAGTTCATAACTTCTCTCATGTACTTTCTTAATTATTATTGCCGGACCAATAAAACAAAATTCATTTTTCGATGCATTGTTCTTCTTTATTAAAACTTTTTCTCCTATGTCGAAATTTCTGATTGTGCCAACCGTCATATTTTTTTCCATGTTCTCTTCTTTCCATTTATTTTTTTCAATTATGTCAATTTTAAATTTAATCAATCATTTTAATCAAATTAATTTTAACATTTATTTTTAATAAATGCTTAATGAATCTTTTTGTTTCTTTTGATTTTTAGCTTGTTATTTTAAAAATACAATTAACTGTTAATTTAACAGAGATATTTGAATGGTACGTATGTGTCACCCTTTCATTCAAAACCTTTAATAATAATAATTTAATAATCTTTACACAATTGTCCCTTGTGCAATTTTTATATACGCAATTGTCTTTCCGCAATTGTTTTTCGTATTTTCTGGTCACTTTTAAAACAATAATAGTTGAGCTTCCAGTCATCGAAATCGTTTCAAAAATATTAATAAGGATCTTGTTAAAAATATGCCCCCAGGGACACATTTTTTAGTTGTGTAATTTTAGGGGCGTACTTTTCAGTTGTGTAATTATATCTCATTAAAAATACATCTTATTTATTTTAATGTTCATAAATATTTTTTGGATCATGTCACCTAGTACGTATGGAACAGTCATAAGAAGACTAATGAATGCTGATTTACAAGACACGATAGCATTTTTTAAAACAAAGGGGATTTTGAAATCATCAATGAAGTGTGGACAGCTAAGCAAAATAAATGCCAAAATAAGAGGTGTTCAAAATACAAAACAACTTTGTCAATTAGAACTAAATGGAGCAATGAGGAATCAATTGTGGCGATTCACAGTGATGAATGGAGAGCATATTCCAATTTAAATGCTCTAGGATATGATTATGGTACAATTAATCATTCGATTAATTTTGTAGATCCTAGAACCGGGATTCACACACAAAATGTTGAATCTTATTGGAATAAAAACAAAACACGGTGCAAGAAAATGAAAGGAGTCAAAAAAGAATTTTTGCAGGATTAGCTTAATGAGTTTATGTGCCGAGACAACATTTCTGGAGATTCTTTTAAAAATTGATGAATTTATTGAAAAATTACTTTAATGATGAATAAATTTCATAATTTTATATTGTGTTTTTATTGTATTTATTACACGGGGACATATTTTTTAGTTGTGCAATTTTAGGGTCATACTTTTTAGTTGTGTAATTTTAGGGGCATACTTTTAACATGATCCATTAATAATTTAAAATTAATCATCTGAACCAATTTGACACTTGAATAATATTTTTAAAATATTTACTACGAATTTTATTGATAAAACTTAAATTAAAAATTTGTTAATTTCAAAAAATTGTTAAATTAAAAATAAAATTATCAAATCATTAAAATTTTTCAATGATTTAAAATTAAAAATAAATTGGGATATTAAATCTAAATTTAAATCAAATTAGTTTCGGATTATAACAATTAAAATATTAATTAGCTATCTGGTTAGGAGAGATAATCCAAAATCAACGCACAACGCAAAACATTCTTAACATTCCTCACAGTATGAAATAAAAACTAAATATTTTGTAAATGTATTTTCTAAATAAATTCTAATTGAAAAAAATACTTAAAATATAATTTTCTTGATTAAAAAAAGTCGGCGTGAAAGGGTTTCTGACTACAAAGTATCCTTAAATATGCTGCATTGACGTAATGTCTAATAAACCGACATTTGAGTCTATTTACCAGAGCAAGAAAGGTGTTTTGTAATTTTTACACTAGCAAGGGATACGCAGTTTGAGAATTACCCATATGGGATTAATTAGACAGTGTTCCATTCAGATATTCTGTTAGATAGGTATTTCTCAAATAAAGTAAAATTTGGTTTGATGAGTATGGTTTGATGTTGTTGTATAACTACTTAGGAAATTAAATTATCAAACGAGATTTTCTTTTACGATATTGTGAGGACTGTCTGCAGAGGTAAGTAATTTACCAAATATTTCTTGATTGTTACCAGAAGAAAACTTATTAGTAGATATATATTAGGTTGTCAATTATTAAATGTGCAGATAGGATTACAATAAATTCAAATATTTACAATTTGACTATGACTTAATATTTTGTTGTTCAATTTTTTGTGTTTGATTGCTACATATCTTGGCTATTGAACACAGCAATAAAACTTTAACTTATTGACAACTTGTTTTAATAATCAGTATTCTAAAAAAGGGGAAGGCAGAAATTTGAACTATTATTGTGTAAAAGGTCCTCCATGGAACCTCCACATCAGAAACCATACGAAACATCATTGCTGTATATGGATGCAATGCTACTACGCAGCAGACAATCCCGAATTCGTTCAATAAATTTGTGAAAGGTAATTTTAACCTCAATAATGAGTTTCGGAGTCACCAAAGAACATATGTAGACAATGATGAACTGAAGGTAATCATGGATTTGGAACCATCACAAAAGGGTCATGACTAATCTCTAACGTTTGCTGTTACAAAGCAAACAATATTGAATCACCTGACTGAAATTGGTTAAGTGAAATCTACATGAGTTGAAGGAAAAGCAAAAACAAAAGTGTTTGGATGCTTGCTTGATAAAACTTTCTCGTTATAAATCTGACAACTTTTTAAATCGAATCGTTACTTGTGAGAAAACTTGCATCCAATATAATAATCTGAAACATTCAGCAAGCGGTGTAGACACAAATTAAACACCAAAACACAGTCTAGAGTACAAAATTCATCAAAAGAAGCTGATGGTGAGTGTTTGGTGGACTTCATGAACCCTGGTTCGTCGATCACAGCAGATGACTACTGAAACCAATTGGAAGATATGATGCGGAAACTCAAAGAAAAACAACTACATTATTTAAATCAAATCTTGCACCACAAAGATGCAAAACCACATACGGCACTTACAGCAGTGAAAAAACTACAGAAGCTTGAGTTGGAACTTCTGCATCATCCTCCATACTCATCAGACCTAGCCCTAACTGATGAACATTTCTTTTTCTATTTTTATAGGAAAAAAATCAAATGCGGAGATGCCCTTAAAATAGCCTTTCAGGAATTTATAGATTTTCACCCACAAAATTTTTTATTTAAATGGCTTAGACAAATTTCCGCACAAATTGCAAAAGTGTGTCGATAATATGGTGCATACTTTGATGAATAACATAAATATTTGTGTTGGTAAATTATTAATAAACTTTGATTTTAGTTCTACAAATTTTGTACTTGACGACCTAATAATAAATATTAAATTTTTAAGGTCAGAATAAAAAATCTTCATCCTGAACAAAAATCTTGACATCAAAATTCCTCATAAATATATCTGTTCAAGATGTAAATAAAAAAAAATAAAATTTGGAATACGAATTTAATTCCAACTCTAATGAATTATATATATATATATTTATATTTATATTTATAACGGTTAAAAAAGAAAGAAAAAAAAGAATTTACTTAAAATTACTTTTGTTAATTAAGAAAAGAGAAAAATGTAAAAAAAGGGAAATGAAAGGGAATTTGTTATAATGTATTAATTATAATTACAGTTTTGATATCCAATAAAAAATATAATAAGAATATTGATTTTTAACAATAATAATAAATATATTTAATTCGACATAAATTATGTTTGGAGAACAGATGACTTTTCCATTTCACTATATTTTTAATGCAGATTATTTTATGAAGACATTTGAAGATAATCATGTAAGAATTCCCGATCTGCGATTGCATATCAAAGAAACTGACGAAATTTCAGAACCTATTAAAAATTGTGAAGACATTCGTGATCAATGGTATGAATTAATGAGAATCTTTCAAAGTTGTGGAAACAGTATTAGAATGAAGTTTTGGAAAATAATCACCATCGAACACATTGTCAAATCGACCACTGGTGTTTACGAAAGTGACAGTGATTTGCAATTACGGAGAATTTACGTTTACTTTGCTTCTGGAATTCATGAAAAGTGTGTGCCGATCAGCGTCATGGTTGAATTGAAGAGTACCACTCTCGATTGCCTACTGAATTTGAATCTTGGGAAATTGCTTCAACCAGATTATTTCATCGGTGGTTCCTCAAGTGATTCAAATAATTGCGAAAGAAATACCGTCCTCTTAAGGACCAAAATTGGAGATTGGAAGCTTGAATTTTGGATCTCATCCTCATGGGCCCGGATGCTGGTAATTAACAAAAGTAATTTTAAAGTATTTCCAATATCAATAATATTAATTCAGAGATGCCACTTGTGTAAATCTGTTTTTATATTCCCCAATCTTCCAGATACCATTTGCTAACTGTTTGAGGCAAAATAAAATTAGATTCAAAAATACCAAAAAGAAATAATACATTTATTGTAATTATTTAAAACACTTAATTATTCAATTTCATTATATTTTTCAAAACCATCATACAGATTATTGAATTTGGAATAACTTCTTTTTCCAGAATATGGTCTTTTTCCTAAATTGTTAAATAATTTTAATATTATAATAGAGTTTTTTAAAAACTATTTTATTCGATTTATTAATTTGAAAGAGTTTTAAATCTAAACCTTGAGCCTATTTTTATGATTACTATCATGACATAACTTCCGAAATCGAAAACCTCTAGCATGATTTTGGAATTTATATTAACAGGTGTAGAGGAGTTAAGTTAACCAAATGTCATTGTTTAATGAACTTTATTACACTAAATATTAATATAAATTATAAAATTAGAAATATCTATATTACAATTGTAATTGAATAATTGTAATTACTTACGAAAAGATGGTAAAAGAAGAATATCAATATCGAGGTCGTAAAGCATGAATAAAGGTCTTAGGGAACCAATAAAAAATAAAAATGTTACTTTAATGAGTCTGCAATTAAGCGGATATGTCAATTGAATAATTGCTTAATATTTAATCGGTTCTTTTGGAGGATGAGAACTTAATGATATATTAATACTGGGTCGGCTTAGGAATTGCATTTGTTTTCAATACTGTTGGATCCCAATTTTTGATAGATTTAGAAATTATGTTTACAAATTTTACATTCAAAACTGTAATTCACAAGAATAATTGGATTATGACGATCAAATGAGATATCAAACACAAATTTGTTAATAAATAAAGCTTTTTACGATCATCAATGGATGAAAAAGATTTAGATGGTTGTATAATTAGTTGTATAATTAAAGATAGTTGTGTCGATTATCTTTAATCGTAATACTTGTGAGGAAAATTAACTTATACAGGGTGACGCAAAATAAACTTCAAGGTACTTTTCTATTGGATCTTTTATCCACCTACATTTTTATAGGTAAAGTATACATTTTTAGAATCCTGAGCGTCGCCAAATTCTGATGGTATATAAAAAATAAAAAAACATCAAAAAAAACATCAAAAATTAAAAAAAGTTTTTGAGACGAAAAATTTAACAAGCGTTTTTTTAAATGAATTTAGAAAGTTTTACCCTAAAATTTGACTCAAATCACGTATACGGATCAGCAAAAAGCTCATCTCGTTTTGATGCTTGTTGAGGAAGCATATGATTATGCGCAGCTCAAAACTCGATTCCGAAGTGAAACAAGAAATGGTCGAGCAAAGATTCCGGAAAAAGAGTGATTGTAAAATGAATTGACGATTTTTGGAGCGACTGGAAGTGTCCATGGAAAGCGCGGAAAGAACAAGCCAAAACGTGTTCGCACCAAAGAAGCCATTGAAGACGTCCGTGAAGCCTTTACTGCAATTCCTCATCTATCAACTCGACGCAATCCATTTGTTTCAACTGGCGACACTGACAGCGAAGAAGACGATTACCGAACAGTTCGTATGTCACAAAGAAGCTTGCAGCGAATTTTGAAAGAAGACTTACAGATGCGTCCCTATCATTTGCAATCGTCAAGATTGAATTATGTGGGCCGATGAAAATACTCATTGGTTTGATGTTCATCGACTTCATTCTCAAAAATTGACAGTTTGGATGGGAATTTGTGTCGAAGGTGTTGTTGGCCCATACTTTTGGGAGCGACAAGGAAATGAGCGCGGAATCAATGGTCGTTGGATGACTGAATTGTATCAA
>MQRK01223826.1:66670-76695 GCA_001938485.1 Girardia tigrina | reverse complement strand
TGGACACATAAATCCGAAATATAACTGAATACATTTTTCAATTTGTTTTGTGTTTTCCACTATTTCTACGAAATATTAAAGTGGTTTTAAAACTCTAGTTACTTTATGATAACCCTATACTATTTTAATTGTATTTTTGGAAAACGTAATTATTATTGAAAATATAATTTATTTTATGTAAAAAAGGGTAATTTAAAAGTGGTTAAATTAAACGAAAATTGCGATTTTAATTTCATTTTCAAAACGTTATTTTATTAAATCTAAAAGTAGTTTTTAAACTATTATGAAAACGAAATGAAAATTATATTTGATAGAATGAAGTAATATAATTAAGAAACAGTTAAATTTAAATGTACAATAAAATTTAAATTTAATAAGACGTAACAAAATCTTTGTGACAAATTTTTAATAAATTCATCTTATAATTTTGAAAAAAAGTATAAAATTTTAATTTTTAATAAATACAATAACACTATTTATATTTATATCAATTCTTATTGATAAGGGTTTGTGTAAAAACAAAGTGCGAAAGTTCCTCGCAAATATTTGTTTAAAAACTTAAATTGTTTTAGAAATAAAGTTTTACGTTAATGACTTCTTCTCTTGCTCAAGAACTCAATAAAAATAATACCTACAACATCAACATTCCAAATATCCAACACACTATTTATTTAAAAAAAAGTTAATATTCCCATTTAAAAACATGGGTTAAATTCCTTTTAACAAAAAACAATAATTATTTACCTGTTCGTGATCCAATAAAAATGTCCATTAGATTGAATCCATCAATCATGTAATCAAACATGTACCACCATTTTTTATAGTCTTTTAAAGGAATACGAAAAGCTGCTCGAACTGGTAAAAACATTACGTTGAATAAAATTGTAACACTCAATGCTCCAATCCAATAATAATATTTATTTGAGTTTGAGTCGATTACGATAGACTGATACCACCTATTTAATAAAAATCAAATACTAAAATGTTTCGCTTATAAAAGCATAAAAATATTAAGTCTTAGATTTTTGTTCATTAAACTTATAAGTATTACACAAATTATTCATATAACCACTTATTAAGACGCCAATATTCATAACACTTCCTAACAAACAGAACTTCTTCAAGTTCCTCGTAAATTGAAACAAATTAAATTCTTCAAATACACTGAGAATATATCTGTGATTAAAAAATTTGGAAGCAAACTAAAGTTTATTAATTTAGATGATTTAATGGCCATCGTCAGGACATATGATTTTTTCAAACAAACGTTACCTATATAGTGCAGTTAGTGATTATGTAATCAATAAGTCATCAGTACATCATTTAAAAACTCCCAACAAATTTTTAGAGAATGCAGTTTTAAAATTAATTTTAGAATCTAAAGATCTTATATAAGTGGTTGGCAACTAAGTAATTGCCGATTTAAGTAATAGAGGTTTCTCACTCCCAATTTTATGATGCACGTAAATGTTATGAAATGTTATATATGTTAGCTGTCATCCTAACCTAGTTTTACAAATTCCTTGTGTAGATATTTTTCTTAAAGGTTTTTTAACGATTTCAACAATTAATATATAGTGTTTTTAGAGCTATTTCAAAAGTTTTGCAGCAATTTAATAATTTTTGCAGACAATTTCATAATTTTTACAAACAATTTCATAATATTTGCTAGCAATTTATTAGCAAATTTAAACACAAAGTGTATTGTTCATAAAATATATAAATACATAAAACATTGTGTAAAAAAGAACTAACTATATTTTTTAATTTATTTTTTACATATAAATAAACTTAATCGTTTATTACTTGTCCAATTACAGCCCTTTGAAGATATCCAAGCATCTTTCAGTAGAATGCGCCGCAATTTTCGGTTGATATATGATTGAACTAATCAACTATTATTCTTCGAAATTCTGCTTCATTTCGAGCACAACTTCTGATAACGTTATTCTTCCATACAGAAAATATGTTCTCAATAGGGTTAAGAAAGGGGGAATAAGTTGGCAATACATTAGTGGCATTTGCCGAATTTCTTGTGAATGATGAATTCGAGCATTATCCATGATATATAAATATTGGGTTTTCAAAACCCTTGATAATGCAGCACTCTTTAATTTATTTAAAGCATTATTTAAAGGTTTCGCCATTTACTGCTCTTTCAAATATGACATTATAAATTATGCCATATTGGTTCATTACCGCCAGTACTGAAATATTACGACTTCTAGCCGCCGGAACAGTCAAATAGGTGGGTTCTTCTCGTCGACTTCTACCTCGATTTGGACGAGTAACAACAGCAAAGCCAATTTCGTTTAAAATATAAAGTTTTTATCCTTATTAATAACTTCTAATGTTCTAAAGTTTGCAGCATATCCTGTTCTGATCCCGATTCTTTTAGTGCAGTTTATTCACTCAGGCACCAACGTAACATCTTTTAGAGTGTAGTGAAACTCTCTTAAAGATCTATCTACTGTGCTTAGGTCGATTAAGCTTATTTATATCTAAAAAAATTTAAATTTAGTTACTTATTTTTTACACAATGTTTTTTATATTTTATGAATAAGACATTTTGTGTTTAAATTTGTTATTAAATTGCATGCAAAAATTATGAAATAGCTCGAAAAACCCTAAAATTATTATTATGGAGTGCAAAAATGAACACTTTTGCCATATTTTGCTTTTATATTTCTGTAAAGGAAAGAATGGAATTCTAGTCGCCAAATAGTTACATGGTGTATATGATAAAGAAGCCTTTAAAGAAAGCCAATACCACAATATGTTTTTAATGTTTTTCGTTCTTGTCCATTAATCTATGCGTTTGAAAGAAAATTATGACAACTTTAGGCGATTAAACTTGAAAAATTGTTAAATTGTAAATTTAAAAATTGAGATTGTATATGTTATGTTTGTACATGTTTGACGAACCCGCATTGGAATTGAACTCATGATTATGAGTAGACATCATTTCAAAATATTATTTTAACAATAAATTCTGTTTTTCAATCAAATTTTAGAGGAACATTATTTTCTATTCATAAACCTTCATTAATAAATAAAAGTGTAATATTGAATACATAAAATTGGGATATAATGTCGCTCGCCTCCCCGTGGTGTATCCTGGGAACTAGAAAGAGGGTCTCCTTCCTTTCTAGAAATAGAAGGGGGGTCCCCTTGATCAAGGCTAAATGAGTGGACGGATCGACGGGTCTAGCAACCCTATCCTTCGCTAAGACATAGCTTTTAAAACTCAAACAAGGGGTCTGGAAGGACCCAAAGTCATTAAGCTCCTGAGAGGGGGATCCCTCGTTAAGGATTCCACTTCCAGTGGACTGAGGGTTGGAACCTGGAATGTTCGAGGCTTAACCGATGAAAAGATACTAAACATCATCAGTATCTTCGAAAAACTGAAAATTGAAATGTGTATACTCACAGAGATGCACTGGATCGGAACCGAAATTGCCTCTTTCGGGGATTGAAGGATCCATCATAGTGGCAGTACGAGTAGCATAAGGGAAAAAGGCGTAGCTATGATGGTAAAATCTGGGGATTCAATGACCATGGAATTCGAAGCGATCAGTGAGAAAGTGTTCCTCTGTCATATACGCCAAAGGTCGATCACAGTGGTGGGGGTATACGTTCCCACTGACAGCGGACACTCAAGTGAAGAAAAGGAAGACTTATTCGCATTACTGCAAGATCATGTCGAAAGGGCGACGACTGAGGCTGAAAAGAGGAAACACGAACTGATAGTTGGAGGCAACTTCAACTGTCGACTTAATCGGACGGAGGAAAACGGAAAGACTGTCGGGTGTTACACTAGTTTAACAGTAACATCAGAAAACGGAGATATTTTAATAGATCAAGGTGACGCCTGCAACTTACGAGTAGAGAACACCTTCTACAAACATAAGTTGGCACAGAGGACGAGCTGGACACATCCGTTAACGAGAAAAAGACTACTACTGGACTTATTCCTGTCACAAAAGAGCAGATGCAACAGGATAAGCAATGTCAAAAGCTACCAGAATTTTGACTGCGGCTCTGACCACGACTTAGTCGTGTTAACGATATGGAACGCCAACAACAATAAGGTACTAAAGTTGGCGAATGATAGAAGAAAGAAAAGAAAAGGAAAAATTGACAGATTCTCCTTGCAGAACAACAAAGTGGCCATTAGTAGTGACATAGGACATGCTTGTCCGAATGTCGAGAGCTGGGATGATGTAGAGAAGGTCATTTTGAAGACCTCAGAAAGATACAGAAAGAAAAACGTCCCGCCCAATCAGAGGTTGCTACACGGACATCTAGAAGAGCTGAAATCACTACTGCAGAAGAAATGGAAGCGAAGGAAAGAATACATTCAGAATAGATGTTAAAGAACATATTCGACGTGAAAGACTGCAAGACTGAACACCTTGCGGCATCTCAGGAAATGGAAAAGAGAGAGGATTGAGGGAATTGGACAAGAAATAGAAGGAATCCTCAACAGAGAGTGTATGGGCAAGACTTCTGAGTTATACACGGAGCTCAAAGTCCTCTGCAATAGTGAAACGAAGGAATCCTCTCTCTGTACTGTACAAAGCACTGTGAAGGACGAAGTGTTAGCAGAGCACTTCTCACATCTATTCAGAAAAAGCGAAAGAGACTATCTCGTGGAAATCAAACAGAGCCAAGCACTCGAAATAGATCACTCACCGGACGTAGAAGAAGTAGGTACCGCTATTGGACAACTAAAGAACGGTACAGCTGCTGGAAACAACGATATCCTTCCAGAGCTTTATAAATGGGGCGTTCTCCAGTTGACTGAGAAGATACAGCAATGTTTCGTGGACATAAGGAAGGAAAGAGCAGAATTCCCGGAGGCTTGGAAAACGGCGAAAGTCGTGATCCTATACAAAGGAAAGGGTTCCAAGAAGGAATTGAATAATTATAGAGGTATATTTCTACTTGATGTAGGAGGAAAAATCATGGACCGAATCATTGCAAATAGATTACTGCCACATCTCGAAAGGATAATGGACGACTGGCATTTTGTTTTCAGACCAAACAGAAGCACAGCACACGCGATTGGTATCTTACGAAAGATACAAGAAGAGGCCAGATACCGGAACATACATTGAATTGGAATACAGGATCGGATGCTAAGTATCATCCTGAAATTTCATGAAGGTTTCACGGGAAGCATTGGAAAGGATAAATTCAGTATGGACAAAGGAGTCCGTCAGGGTTGCGTATTGGGTCCTCTACTATTCAATCTTGTCTTTGATCATGCAATTAAGACCGCGATCAAAGAAGGACTATCAGGTGGTGTGAAACTAAAATACAATGGGGAACAGCTGACCGTGAACAGACTTGCTTATGCAGACGACCTGTGTTTACTGGACAAAGACTATGGAAATATTGAACGGAATCTCACGTGTCTTAACACTGTGTTCTTGAACATGGGGCTCAAAATCAACTTTGGGAAAACAAAGACCCTGAATCTCAATGGAGCAAAGTATATTACGGCAAGAGATGAGCTGAATGCCGGAATAGAATGGGTGGACGAATTCTGCTACCTGGGATCGATAATTGAAAGTGGAGGAAGCTCAGGTACGGACATCAAAGCCAGAATTCAGAAAGGAGCAGCGAAATTATGAACGATCAGACCAGTGTTGAAGAACAAAAAATTGTCTCTCCGGAATAAGAAAAACATAATTAACAGCTGTGTATTCGTGGTGGTTTACTACGGCTGTGAAAATTGGAGGACAAATGAAGTACACGTGAAAAAGCTAAAAGCATTTCACAATCTATGTACTCGGCGAAGTTTGGGGATTTCGAAAGCCGAAAGGATCAGGATGGATGAGATATCAATTGGACTGCAAAGCCCAATGGATATCATCGCGCGGAGAAGAATCGTACACAATACCAAGGTCGATTTAGGAGAATGCCCGGAGAACGTCAAGCAGATCAGTGGATGCGAACTCATCGAGTAAAGAAGATCAGCGTTCGGAGAAAGCAACATCTGGTAGAATGTCTCAGAGTGGATGCTCACTGGCTCTTTGGAGCCGAGTACAGTTTCAGTGAATTTAAAAGAGACGTTCTGCAGGAAAACTTACTGAAGATGGATGGAAAGATCGAGAAAGTATTCCGACTGAAGAGAATCCAAAGAAGCGAGGACGAGCAAACACTAAGACTGGTGCTACCTCGTCTGAAAGAACACAGCTGCCCGATGGATGCCTGTTACAAACAATATGCGGAAGTGAAGAAGTTAAACAGGCATAACGCCACATTCAGTCGATGGGTTTCACTCAAAAGCTTGGAGCTTGGGTCCCGCACGAACTCAGTCAAAAACAGAAGGATAAGCGGCTTTCCATTTTCAAAATCTCCCTCGATACCAAGGAACCCATGGACACAGGCAAAGTTTCTTATACAGAATCGTCACTGGAGACGAGAAATGGTGTCTCTAAATGAATATAAAACAAATGAAAGAGTGGGTTAGTCTAAGCCCATGATGAAGAAAGATCTAAACCCGATGAAGACAATGATTTGCGTATGGTGGGATTGAGAAGGTCTAATCCACTGGGAAATGCTTGGAAAGAATCTCTGTAAAGACCAATTGCATCGAGTCAATGAGGCAATTCAACAAAAAAGACCGAATCGACAAGGCCAGGTGATCCTCTCCATGACAATGCTCGACCAAACACCGCAAAACTGTCAAGATGGCACTCCAAGAGCTCGTTTGGGTGGTCCTTTAACATTCTCCCTATTCCCCAGACGTCGACCTGACGGATTACCATTTCTTCTGCTGCCTTTCAAATGAAATGAGGGGTCTTAGCTTCGAAAATCAGGATCATCTTGAGAATTGACTCAACAACTTCTTCGAGACTCGACCTAAGGATTTCTGGCGAAATGGAATCAACAAACTGGTGGAAAGATGGTAAGAAGTAGTGAACAATGAAAGAGAGTACATAATTGATTGAAGTGTTATTATTTTTGCTGTTAAAATTTTATGATTTCATTAAATATATAATTAACTGAGTCATTATTTTGGTTGTTAAAATTCTTTGATTTCTTTGAAAATAAATGTTTAAAAAACGGCGGGAACTTATGCATTAACCCAATAGTTTTAAAATTAAAAATTTTTACAATTTTAAATATAAAAGTTTAAAAATTTTATGGCAGCGAAATCCTAACAGTAAAATTTAAATTTTTTAACGTATTCGCATTTATATTGCACTAGATTTATTTATAAAGGTTTCTGAATAAAAAATTATGTTCCTCGGAAATTTGTTTAAAAAACAGAAATTGGTATTAAAACAAAATTGTGAAATTATGTCTAATTTCCTTCTTCAGTTCGATTCCAATACGGGTTAATAAATTATGTCCAAATACAACAGTAATAAAGTAAAAATATAATGATTCTCAATATCATAAATTTAAAAACCTTGTACGACTGTTATTGACTACAAATGGTTAGATTTAAAAGTATAAAATGGGGAAAATAATAAGCACTAAACAGAGAATATTGGAAACCACTCATCACGAATAATTTTGCCTTTTAAAGAACAATATTGTAAAATCAGGTAAATCAATTTTTATTTTTTCTTCCCGACCGCAAGATGTACCTATTATTAAAAAAACCCAATATTAAAACATGCTATAAACAACTACCATTATCGGGAGAGACACCTCTATGTAAAACAACACTCTGGACAAAATACATTGAGAACTAGTAAATCAAAAAATTAATTTTTTTATATCCATTCTTTATGCAGACAGAACTCTACTTTACCAACAAAGTTTTTAAAATTTAAAAAATTTCAATTAAAAAAACATTAAAATTAATATCAACTACTTATAATTTATAAATAGATATCTTGCAATTAATATTTTTCGATAACTCCGAATTTTCCGTTTTATTCCCATTTTGGGATCATAAAACAAAGAATGAGTAAGTGTGCAAAGTTTGAAGAAAATCGATTGAGTAGAAGGTCTTCAAAAACAGGTTTCTAAATTCCATGGATACATACATATATATATATATATATATATATATATATATATATATAAAGTGAGTTAATTTAAAGAATGGAAATAGAATGGAACAAATACAGTTTGGCTTAACTTTGGATTAACTAATACGTCATTCATCCAAAGCCAAATGAGCGCCTACTTGTAAAGTCATTGTTGGTTTATGAAACATGGTTTAAATAATTTTTTATTCAAATTTACTTACATGTTCAATCTGTTTTTTACAAAGTATTGTTTATATCAGGAATGACAAATCCAGGGCCCACGGGCCGCATGTGAATATATATTTAGAATTTAAGAAATCTTGCATAAAAAGTTGTTAGCGCTTTGGGGTTAACTTACACCTTCAAATCGTTTGAAAATGAAAATGACTAAACACAAAACACGGTCAAACATAATAGAAGCTAACATCCAAGACCAATTATGATTTGCAAATAGCCACATAGAAATCGATTTGCAAGATCTAAGTAAAAGAATGGAGAAACAAATATCGCATTAATAAAATAAATGTTTTAATGATTTCATTTTTTTATTTTATTATATGTATATATTTCTTTACAATATTCGTTTATTATCATTATTAATATATTATTCATGTTAATATGTAAGAATATTAGTAAACACAATAGTAATAAATCATTATGTTTCATTTCTAACTCCAAATATATATATATATATATATATATATATATATATATATAGTTCGTTAAAATCCTACATGAAAATATATAATTTTTAATGTTATTAGGTTCGTGATTAAAATTGGAATTCATAATTTTGTAAACTTTATTTCTATTACAATTTCATTATTGAAACAAATTTATGAGGAACAAAATTTTAATTGCATAATCCAGATCTCAAAATTCTAAATATAAATAATAATATCGATAAATATACAAATATGTTATTTTATTCAATTTTGTATAAATCATATGTTGTTTTTTGATTTATTAATTTTTTACAATGTTTATTAATTGAAATCTAAATTTAGATATTTAAAAATATTTTCTAAAAATTCAATTTTTAAAAGTTTTTTTTGATTTTTAATCATTCGATGATAAATTATTTTTTAATAAAAATCTTTTATTTGTTTTTAATAAAATTGCATTCTTTTTAAAATTTATTTTGCTTAATATTGGTTTTATACATTAAAAAGTATTAGGATTTTATTTTAAATAGTGTTACAAAATATATCAAAATCTTCTTTACAATATTCTTTAACTTCGAAGATGATATTTCATTGTGAATTTTTTAAAACTTAATTTTTATAAAAAATTGTCCAAATTTAATTAAAATATTATCATTACTCCAAAATTTTTTAAAAACTTATTTCATTTTAATTAGTAATATGCTATCTGTGAACTATAATTTTTACAAAAATTATTTCGATTTAATTAGTAGAAATGTTACTATAAAAAATATATTTTTTAAAAAATGTTATTTATTTTAATTAGTAAATATATTATCTATAACTTAAATTTTTATTTTAAAGAATTATTTCATTTTAATTAATCGACATTATTTTTACTTTATCTAAAATATAAATATGATTTTTTAAAAATATCAAAAATTTAAAAATATCAAAAATTTAAAGTTCACCAAAAGTAACCCCAACAAATGTGACCCGTGGAATTATGATGGTTTTTTAAAGGGGCTCGTAAGATCATTTAAATTAGTCTTCGCTGATTTATATCTTAAACATATATATTTCATGTCGTTATGGCTAGGAGGAGATTCATATTTTACTGCATTTATTCTCACTGCAAAAGTTTATAACCTTCTCGACTGAGATTCCTCCATCAATTATTATAAAAAAAATTATCACTGAAAAAAATTACAAAATTTATTGTTTATATTTTTAAGATTATTATATTTTAAAAAGCGTAAACAAATAGAATGGAAACTACTTTAATTCTAATTAATTATAATTTGACAATTATACTTCAGAGATACTATTTCCCATACAAAACGATATATATATATATATATATATATATATATATATATATATA
>MQRK01223826.1:32329-52480 GCA_001938485.1 Girardia tigrina | reverse complement strand
TGTATAAAAAAATTCAGCTCAATTGGATGACTGAAAGTGGTCGAAAAATCAATCGCAAGATTTGTTCCAGACAGACAAACAGACAAGAAAGCAAGCTAATAAAAACGTGGTAAAATCAGCAAATATTGAATCAGTTGCAGAAAACTTATGATAATTTATGTTCATATCATATCACAATCTACCAATAGATGTGCCAGTTCAAACATATCTGCCAGTCAGTGTTTGATGAAGAAAATGTTGGTCGTTTCTGGAAACTATCTACTCTTTACAAAGAATTATTTATATTTTACTGTACATGGTATTAGCAAAGTGAACGGAGCGAGGTCGCAGAGCCCCGGCATTCGTGTGGAGTTTCTGAGTCGAGTCCGAACAATTGTTGGAATCATTTCACGGATACGAAAGGAGAAGACCATTCTCACTCTTCAATTAGATTTCCGTATCGACTCGGCTGCAAAATTGGCTTTTGGCGGTACGCCAATCGTCGAGAACTCGCTATTGAACATCAAGTGTTTCTCATATCGCAATCGAACGACTCGGTCTAGATTTCCCATTTTTTTCTTGTTATATGTCGGTGTAAAATTCGGTTCAACGATTCGAAACTTTCGTCGAAGACTACCTCGAGTGTCACGACGTTTTGATTCGCTTTCGTTTTCGTAATCAATCATCATTTTTTAAAGATTGTTTTCATCCATTTTTTATTTCAAAAAAATTATAAGCCAAAATACTTTCTTTTGAACACTTAATTTTTTTTATAACAAGATAATTTTTTTCCAAAATTTTCCAATTTATATTTGCGTCATATATCAATCTTTTTTTATATTGAGCAAATTCTCTATTTTAAACATTTAACAAACGATAAGAAAAAAACTGACCGGTTTAGACAAACCAAGGAGACACTTTTATATAATTTCATCATTTCTTTATTTTCACTTTATAGATTATTTTTTTCAATCTGTATAATGTTTTTACTCAACCGTTTTTAATTAACAATAATTTTCATCGAAAAAAGGCAAAGAATAAACGGAAAAATGTAAATCAAGTGTAAAACACCAGTTCACAGAAATATCAAATTTATTAGGTTGTTGCAAAAGGAATGCACGTTTTTGATTTTTTTGTATTTACCGCAATGTTATACGACTAAAGCATGTATGATGTTATGAGTCATTCGAAATTGTAATTTATACTCTTTCAGATATATTTGTCTAAAACTTATTATAATGTTTCTTTTGTTAATAATTTTGATTGTAATTGCAGATGTCAAAACGTGATTTTCCACACATTTACAAATACGCTCTCAATCTAGGGAGTAATGCAGCTCAACCCTCTGGAAACATCAACGAAGTTTTGGACAAGGGAAGTGTCAACGAATTTACGGTGCAGCACTGGTTTCAAAAGTTTTGCTCTGGCAATACAAACCTAGATGATGAGCCTCATGGCAGCCGCCAATCGTCAATTGACAACGAAGAATTGAAGGAACTGGTGGAAGCCGATCCACGCACAAGTGTTTGGGCACTCACTTGAAGCAAATTGAAAAGTCGACAAAGCTCGATAAATGGGTGCCTCATGAAATGAACTAAAGTCAAAAAACGTCATTTTGAGGTGTCTTCCGCGTTTCTTTTGCACAACAACCCGTTTCTCGATCGGATTGTGGCAAGTGATGAGAAGTTGATTCTCTACGACAATTGGCGACGTTCGGCACAATGGTTGTACCGTGAGTAGGCTCCTCACTACTTTTCGAAACCGAAACTCCACCAAAATGAGGTTATGGTGATTGTTTGGTGGTCCGCAGCCGGTCTCATCCATCACAGACTTCTGAATACTGGTGAAACAATCAACGCAGAGAATTACTGCCAACAAATTTACAAAATGCATCACCAGCTCCGAAGTACGTGGTGCGATCCATTATTCCTTATAATCGACAAGAATGCAAAGTCCAATCAACTTTATTTTTCCAGAATCAGTTTATGACATCAAAGTAAATCCTTTCACAATGTATGAGCCGTGTACATCAACCCACTTACACCAGCCAGCAACAAGATCAGAGAACGCATTTTTGTAAAAATTGGGAGCCAAAGAATTGAGAATACCAAGGACTTTCTCCTTGAGGACATCAACTGAATCAAAGTGGACACCTTTCAAATGTTTCTTTAGGTGTTTAAACAACGCAAAATCACTTGGGGCTAGGTCAGGGCTATAGGGGGAGGTGGGAAACCAACTTAAAGCCACAGTTGTCCACAGCAGTCAAAGTTGCTCGCGAAGTGTAAATGGGTGCATTGTCTTGAAGGTGACACAATTGGATCCCTCTTGGCTTCTACGAGACTTTCTCACATCTCGAAGTAATTCAGCATAATACTCACTTTTCATTGTCAGTCTTTTCTCAAGGAAATGAATGTTAATAATGCCATGGGAATCCCAGAACACAGTCAGCATTGCTGCTCGTTTGTGCGAGGTGCCGCTTCGAAGTATTCGGGGAGCACTTTCACAGGGGAAGCACCACTCAGAAGATTGACGCTTGCTCTCAGGCACATACAAGCTCACCGGGGTTTCATCTTGTGTAACGATGCTGTTGATGAAGCGATCACCATGAGTGCGAAGCAACTACAAATTGGTAGAGCAACATTGCAAACGTTTGTCGGACATTTCACTGGATAGGAATCGGGGAACAAAACGTGAACACAGTTTGCGAACTCCAAATTATTGCAGAATATCATATGTAGAATGGTAGTTGATGGATGCTTATTTGTCTCTCTTCCGACACAATCTTCATACACAAATCACTTTTCCCAGGTAAAATTTCACACGGTTGTCCTGATCTCTCAGCATCAAAAACGGATTGTCGGCCATGTTTAAAGTCTCTGATTGAATTATACACTTTTGCACGTGATGGGTACTAGTTACCGTAAGCTTCCTGCAACTGCTGCAAAATATTGCAGCTTTTATTATTGCGCAGGAGCAGAGATTTTATCACGCTGCGATATTCGACGTTACTGTCCATGTCTACAGTAAAAAGTGAAATAATGGCTGTACGCACCACTCACACACATAGGTTTTGTATGGTGAGTCATATCTGTAACCAATGATAGCTCATCTAATTATAATAACAATGACATATACGTCATAATCTTATTTATCAACAAGTCTAAGGACTTAGGGATCGCACCACATATGAACCCGAGATTGGTCAATATGAAGGGACCAATTCTCCTCCGCGACAATGCCCAGCCACATCACAAAATTGACCCTTCAAAGCTAAACGAGTTGGGCTGCGAAACTTTGCCTCATCCACCCTAGTCACCAGACCTCTCGCCCACCGACTATCATTTTTTCAAGCATCTGAAAACTTTCTCCAGGAAATATTCTTTGAAAACCAAGACGATTTCAAAGACGCTTTTAACGCTTTCATCGCATCCAGAACTCATCAATAAACTTGTTTCTCGTTGGCAAAAATGTATTGATTCGGACAGTTTTTATTGAGATTAATAATGTTTATTCTGTGCTGAGTCACATTTGTTTAAAATTTAGGTTCAAAAACCTGCATTGCTTTTGCGACAACCTAATACCATTGTTTTTGACGTATTTTTACTTTTTTAAAGATCACACAAGACTTTATCATATTATAATTACATTGTAAATATTATTATTATTCTTGTTGTGATGAAGATTTTGAATCATAGTCATGATCATCTATAACAAACCGTTATTAATATTATAATTCTGCACATCGGGATTGTTTATGCAATATTTTTTTATAGAATTAGAATCCGTCGTAGGAAAATCGAGATTCTTTTTCATGATTTCTGTCAATGAATCTAATCGGCCTTGGATATTGTTGTTATTTTTCTGTGTTGAACTCAAATGATAAGATTGTCCATTTTAGAGAGTTTCGTCGGTAAATTTTCCCGAGTCATTGAACTGATGTGAATCCTTGTGGCATACGCTTTGTCTGACTGATGACGCTGATTTCACAAATGGCTTTTTGCCACGTTTTTTGGAGCATATTCCACATAAAATATTTTCTTCTTTGTTACATTTTTGTTTTGTTTTTTCCCTTTGAATGAATCAAACATTCTCCCTTCTGATTACTCGTGATCAAATTCAAATTCATTCAATCACACTGAAAAACTCATCAACCATCACATTCAACATTATCCATAAACCCATCTTCAACATCACTCTTCATTATTCATATTATTCACACTCAAAAACATTCCCAGGACCTGGTTCTTTTATTATTATTCACTTTCATTGAGACTCTCAGCCCCTCAGACCGAAACACCTCCTTAATCACTTGGACTTTGACTGTCTATAACAAGATCTCATGATACATTTGGATATTAGTACCGGCAAGTGGTTTCATTTATGCCATTGGTCTCTACAGAAGACCCTTCTAAATTTCCCGAAACTTAATCTCAGCTATCTTTGATCATTCACCCTTCTCAGATTTTTATTTTTGTCGATCTAACTGGTTTGCGTTTTCCTCACCTAATTCCAGTATACAGATTTTGTTGACAGGCATTCTAACCACTTTATCTCGCCTTGGAGAGACTTTTTATATTCTTTGACTTTTCAATGTCCCAATCGGAATTTTTCATCCAATATCCACGCATTGTCTTCTTTTGAAAATTGTATTTCTCCTCGTCTCCACTTTTTACTAGTTCTCGACGTCATGAGAACTTATTCTATCCATCTATAAATTGTATTTCTCCCCGTCTCCACTTTTTACTAGTTCTCGACGTCATGAGAACTTATTCTATCCATCTATTTCAAAAGAGTTCTGTGAGATTCTGAATATATCTTTGTGGTGCTCAAAAATTGTAAAAGTTGTAAAAAAATACTGACGACTGTTTTAATGATTCAATGGACAATTAAAAAATGAATTCAATTTAAACTAAAAAAATGTCAATTGTCGTAAAAAAGTAATTATTTTTTTCGTTTTGTCTCAGTTATCGTGGACCTTATATTAAAAAATTACAAATATTACAAACTATACTACCCCTCGGCAAAACAAGCCGGTTGAACCGAAGCTGGTGCTGTTATACGCGAACCGATGGCGCATTACTGACCGACGTGATCTCTCCAGTGGGACGAAATCCGCCACTCGAAGGGGAACTGCTATGAATCAGTTGCAAGATTAACATACAACGACGGATTCAACCAGTAGATAGCTACTGTCCGGTCGCTGCGCCGAGCTCTTAGGGTACAAACTTCCCACACGTTAAAGGGATGCCAGTCGCCACAACTTAATCCGATGGCCCGTACCTCAATCCTTATAGGGCGATGGCTCATTTTTTAATTGATCTCGTCAATTTTCCTGGAATTTCTCTATTCCATCCTGCAATAATTAAATTATTTGATGACAATAGTGTTTCTTCAGAAGGATCTTCGTACTTCCTTGTTACTATCTTTGTTAACCAATCCTTCCGTAATTATCACAATTTCTGTAAATTCTTCTTCCGTAATTTGAGTGCATCGGTTGGGTACATCGGATTCCGTCTGATCTTTGAAGTTAGGCACGAAACTTTTGTGTTACTACTTATTTTGGTGACCGATTGGGAAGACGCGGGCCATTGAATATTCAGGTCAGGCAAGCAGGCCAGCAACATGTAGCATGTCAACCTGTACTACTTGTACCATGGTCGAATAGTTGGCGACTAAATCGGCTCTTTTACCCAGAGCAACTGGACAAATAGGGTATGTGGACTCCCAACAAGATGAAAAACAAAACTTTGCAAAGGGCAAATGAGCTCCTTGGAGACAACGGCCTTCCAGACCTGGAGAGGATATAGGCACCACCAGGTTACTTGCCTACTGATACACTCAAAAATATATAAAAACAAAGTCAAAAAGTTTTGTGCATAATTTGGGTACATCTGCTGTCTAACGGTTAAGGTAAAAAATTATGCTTCTGGTAGAATTATATTCACGACTCTTGACTCATTTAACCACCGCTTCATAAGCTTCTCCAAAATGCGGTGTTTTCGGAGGATTTAATATTCATCGAATCTCATATTTCTCTAATTATCTTTTCAATTTAGAATTATCTAGTTTGATCTCAATTATTTCATTTATGGCTCTGACAAAATTCGTGACATTGTCACTGACCACTGTGGAAGGCCGTCCTTGTCTACTCATGAATCTAAGAAATGTCATAATTTAGGCATCCGATTTTAGATTTGAAGTCAACGCGAGATGTATTCATCGCCTATGAAGGCATGTAAACAAACATATATACATTTTATCCATAACCTTCCTGTATCTGACATTCACACAAAATGGTCAAGCGAAATCGATTCCCATCCCCAAAAATGCTCGTAAGAGCACCTTCAGTCTATACTCTGACCGTGAAACCATCGTTTGAAACTGTCCTGTTACATTATTTCTTCTGTGGTCTTGAAATTGTATGATAGTGGTTTTGATCTATCTCTTCATTTTGTTAACTGAAATTTCCTCAAAAAATCAGCGTGTTAATGAGTGGGTCCGACACAATGTTTAAAGTTGATATAATAATGCATAATGATCCCCTTCGTGACGCCGAAACACAGGATAATATCACAGGATACTTCATGACTTATTGCACTAAATCTGATAAAATAATCATGTTGTTTGATCATAATATATCATTCGAGTCAATCATTGAATTTGCTTTCAAGATTCGGCTACTTATTGGACATCTCATCCCTTTTTTTAAGACGTTAATCTCTTTCTGGAAGTATTTCAACAGATCATCTTTTATCAGCATCTATCAGACTTGATTCTCCATTGAATTACGTCTTCCGTTGAACAATTTACATCCATTTCATTTTCATTTTACGTCTTTAATGTATCTATTTTCTAATTCTTGGCTTTATTAGTAACTTCTTTTGCCTACTCTTTCTTTCCTTGCAAGATTCAGAATTTTGACTCTTCCATCTGCTCTGGGAGTACTGCAGATACTGCTGTCATCATTGTGAACTCTTCTCTTCGCTCATTGTTCTTTGAATTACTCAAAATTGCTGGTTTACTGAGCTAATAAATCCATTTGCTGTTGAAGACTTCCTTAAACTTTTTTGTGTTTCAAATTAACATATAGACACCATTTTTCATCACTTGTAACGTTCCTGGAAAAGGAAGATTAAATGGGCTGCACAGCAGATTAGTGGCGAACGAGTAAAGATTCAGAAATCGAAAGAACCTGATTTTTGTAACTTTCTTTTAGAAAGTGAGGTTCACAGGACCAACACACTTCGGTAAGCCGCTGTGAGCCGTTTGAGGCGCCGATGCACGCCCGCTTATCGACTGTTGGACACTGGAACCGACCGATCATGTCCGCCAGCGACAATTTCCCGCACAATTAAGAGGTGTTGGTTGCCGCAACTCGGTTCGGCAGTCGGTACCACAGTCGGTCAAGCTTAAATTTTACTATGATTATTAATATGCTGATAAAATGCGAAATAATGGAGAAACAGTGAGTGAATCCGCGTAAAGTTGAGATAACTCTGCATAGTCTGCAGCAAGACGATTCTGTCTGTATAGCGCCTTTATCGAAAGGCTCCGGGAGTCGATTGAACTGAATGACTGTTAAATCAACATAGAATTCGAAATAATATATTTTAATAATTACGATTTAAAAATTAATACAGAAACTTTCAAAGTCGAAAATTCAGCTTACCCGCCATGTATGACGGGTCTTTTTCTAGGGATTTAAATATATAACTTAGTTGAATGAATATAACTCAAATCAACAACAATTAGTGTGTATTTTGCAACAAATAAAACCACACGAACTTATGCACTAACCTAATATATAATTTCGAACTACCTTCACCAATTCAAAAATCATCAAATATTAATCGATATTATTATTAGCGTTGTGAGGAATATTTTAATTTGTTTGAATGTGTAAATGGATACGGTATGTTGATTTTAGTATGTTGAATTTAGAATGGTGATTCTCCCAACCAGATGGAAATTGGTATTTTTTTAGTAAAATTTAAATTAAATGCATTTTTAATAATTTGATGACATTTTTATTATTTTAAGATTTATTGAAAAATGGTAAAAATTATTATTTTTTAATTAATATTTTTAGAGGCTAAATATTTTAAAAAATAATTTAGAAAAATTGGTCGAATAATCATGATTAAAAAGAGAAATAAGAAAACCAATTAGAAGGATGACAAACGATGAAAGACTTTCTGAGAGTCATAATGACTCTAAATGTGATTGTAATAAACATTCAAGCGAGACTTGTTCAAATGTTCTTAATAAGCGTATTAGTCGGTGCGTTTAATTTGATCACACAATTAAAATGACTCAAAATTAAAAAAACTGTTTAAAATTCTATAGAAATACAAATAAGTATCATTGTTAAAAATTATTCATTTATTTATGATTCGAAATTGTCTTATTTATTATTTCCTTATTTAATTTTCCTTTAAAATTAAAATTGTATTAAATTATGCAACATTAATCTATTTAAGTGAAGTTGTTTCTAATAAAACTATACAAAAAACTTTTAAGAAAAATGACGTTGTATAATCAATCTTCAACCAGTAAAATGAATACAGAAAATAACAAAAATAATGATTATATTTCTTGGAAGACAGAGGTACAAGTGAGACACCGTCAGCAAGAATCTTCTACAGACGTTGAAAAGGTGTGGGCAAAGCATATGAGGTCAGGAGGAGAAAACGAAGCTCCGTGGATTAAAGAAGTTGTTGAGAAACGAAAAGCGAAATTTCCAAGTACGAAAGAGCAAGAACATTTAAATTGGATAGATGAATTAAAAGAAAGAAAATCTTCCTTGTATAAAGTTGTACAAGATACACAATCGTTATAAATTATAATTGCTCTTTTATTTGAAATGATTTGTCATCAACAATAGTTTGGTAAATAAATATTGGTTAAACGATCGTTAAATTATTTTTATTTATCATTTTCGTTGTTTATAAATTACTTTTTTACAAATAGAAACTTGAAACTTAACAAAAAATCATTACATATAATAAATGAATGTGTTAAGATAATAAAATACGTATTTAATATAAAATCAAATAATTTGATTTTGTCAGTTTAAACAAAGTTGATCGGGAGATATAATGTTCACACGAGTAAGTTTAAATGATAAAAATATTGTAATTATAATAATAATAATAATAATTATTATTATTATTATTATTGTTATTATTATTATTGAGAGAAGTTGTTGCAACCTCAATATCAGAATTCATTTTTAACTCAAAAATTTTTAATTCATATTTATGAAAATTAATAATTTACGTATATCATGTTTTAAGGGAAATATTAATTTTTTTAATTTGTTGTTTATTTGATCCTTTTATAATGTTTTATACATTTTACTTTTCAAATGATCATTATTTGAAACGTTATTAGAACCCTCCTTTTCGTTCCATCAATAGTTATGGCTGTACGAGGACCGTTTCTCGTTCTCGATGCATTGAAGCTCGAACTATGTCCAACCAGTGATAATAAACGCGTTGACTGACTTGGAAAAACATATATACATTTCTGAACACTTGATCTCCTTTCTGAAGATTTTGACATATGTCGAGTAGCGACGTCATTAGAGATCGTGTTAATGAAGTCAGCAAATTCTTTCGACATCTGGTAAAAGAGCTAATCATCACGTTTTACTTTATTCAAGTATTTTCTGATATTCAACTTCCGCAGTTTCACAAAATCCTCTAAACATGGCAACGCACACAGTTTGTGCATAGAAATAAGAATATATTTTAATAAAAATATTTTCTACATCTACGGGTAACAAGTCCCCAGCTGTATCAATGACATTGTGAGGAATATTTTTGAATTGTGTTTATTGTGTGTTGTTTGGTATGTTGTTTTAGGATTGTGTTTCTCCCACCCAGATGGAAGATTGATATCTTAAATATTTTAAAACGTCGAGTTGTTTAATCAATTATTAAAAGTTAAATAATCACTTTAAAATTAAACTAATATTTCATAAATAATATTTTAATAATAATTTCTTAAAATAAATCAAAATTATTTTAAATTTCAATTATAAATAATTTTTGTAATAATTAAATTATAATTTTAAGTATAAATTATTTTTGTAATGATTAAATTGTATTTTAAATTTGTTTAAATAATAAGACGTTAAAAAATATTATTAAAGATTATGAATCAAAAATGATGACGAGCTACGCAAGTTTTACGAAGAATTGTTGTAGTGACAATTCAAATTGTGATTACATAAATACATCAATTTTTATTTTTTATGAGATATTTTTAATAATAAATTTACTCAATGTTTACGTTAGTTACATGTAAAATTTCATGAATGGTTGGTTTGGTAAATTTTGTACAAATTTAAATAACATAAAAAAATGTACTGACGGATTAACTTGATTGACACTGTACATAAACCTTTTCAAATATTTCTGATGCAGTTATTTTTACGTTTTCTTCCTTTGACTTCGTGATAAAGCACGCACTTTCAAATGTTTTTTTACTATAAAAAATATATTATTTTAAAAAATCTCCCTTCAAGGTTAGTTATAAAATCACAATTATTTTTACCTAAATTTATAATGACATCACATCTTGTTTTTTATTAAATTTTTTAATATTTATTTTTTAGGACGGTAAATTTCAAATAACTCATATAAGTTTTTAAAAATGTATTTAATTTTTCAAACGAATAAAAAACATTTGCTTTCACAAAATGAAAAATTATTTTCTTTTACGTAATTTTTATTTCTATTTTTTTAAAAATTACATAAACATTATATTTTTTTATTTGTAAAAACGTACGTTAAATTTGGTTAAAATCTTTGAAATATCATAAAACCAACAAAAAATTTTTCATAATTTTTTTCTTTCAAATTCGATATTTTCATTTAAAAATATTTATGTTTAAGAAATAACAAATTCATCAAAATCAGTTATGAATAGAAAAAAATCTAATCCAAATTTTGTTTTGTCGCAAATTTGTTTAAACGTATTATCGTCGAAATAGAGCAAATATTCGAAATTCAAGGTTACTTTTATCATACGATAAAATCGGCTGTATCAAACGAAAACAATGAGACGTTCGTTGATCCGACCGTTCCAAATCATAAGTATCATTGTCATTTTAGCCTCAACTGCTGCAGGTTAGCGACATTGATTTTATTTTCCATGATTTTCTTTTAAACGATGAATCAATAATTAAATCGATTGAATAATTTTTGATTTTACCACTTGATTTAAGCAACCAATTTGCCCGCCGAAGGTAAGTAGAATGGCCGGTTGATGTGTCTTGAGGTTCTACTGCAATTGTCACACTGAAATTTATTTAATTTTAAATAATTTGAAAATAGAAATTTCTAAATATTAATACCCTGTTTTCCCGTTATAAGCCAATGATTTAATTGAACACAGAAGTTATTTTTTGAACGAAAAGGGACTTGATAAAAAGTAGAGGCTTAATAAATGAAAAAGTAATGTAACACTTTTTATAAAATTTTACTCAGCAAATGTTCGAATAACATATGTATTCCTCATGAGTATCAATGTATTAAAGTTCTATAAGCAAAGTGTTCCTTTAGTGATTTTTACTGTATTTTATGACTACATTTTCACATCATTGCCACATGGATAGCGTAACACGTAAAATTAGACAAAGTAAAAAGAGCCAAAAAAGTAAAAAGAATATAAAAAACTTGAAAATTTGTGTAATTTAAAGGATATTTAATTTAAATATTTACGTGTGTAAATTTCCTATCAGTTGCTCAGCGGGGATGTATATCTCATTTTAGGAGGCAGTTTGGAGAAGGATCCAAACTCTTAATAATATTCGTCAACAATATGACAATGATTTCGACCTTAGATTGCATTTAAAATTGTTAACTGCATTAAGTTATGTGCCAGTCGCAACAGCCATATCAGCGTACGGGAACATTAATGAAACTGCTTTTTACTGACAAAATGAGATTCTTATACAACCTCTTCTAGATTATTTTGAAGACACGTGGATTGGAAGACAAAGAGGTGAAAGCCGGTATTTGCATGTATTTCCTGTGGAGATGGGGAATTCAGACAAAGCTATCATGAAAAACTTACCCAAGACAAATAATAATTTGGAAGGATGGCACAGAGCCTTTGCAACTTCTGTTGGTGTGTGTCATGAAAACATATGGAGATTTAATTGTATGTTTGAAAAAGGAGCATAGTTTTCACAAATTTTGGATATTACTCTTGCAAATTACAGACAAAATATACATACACAAATAAAATTTTAAAAAGATTCAAAGAATCAAAACTCGTGTTGAGCAGTTTGATGAATTAGGAAATATTATATTTTACTTAAAATGAATTGCTAGTAGTCTATGATTGCAAATTCTTTTAGTAATACAAAAAATTAAAGTAATTAATAAAATATCAAAAAAATAATTTTATTATATTCTTTTTATTGAAACTGTATTTATTACAATTCTATTTCAATTATATTAATTTAATTCGATTTTTATTGTTGACTCTTTAATTTTACTCTTTTTAATTGGTTCTCTTTACATGGAACCATTGGATAGATATCAGTTTCAATGCAAATGCCAATTAGTTTTTCCCGAATATCCTCCATTTTATCTTGCATTGCTTCAGTTTCATCATACTCATCATCTTCCTCCTCATTTTCATCTTTTGAGATTTCATCAGCATTTGAATTATCATCATAAAAATTAATCGTTGTTTTCTTAAATCCATCTTTGATAACAGAATCTATAGCATCTTCCAAAGCTTGTGAAATTCATTTAGAAATGTCCTCGTGTGATGCTCCTTTTAAATTTCCGAATTTTGCGAATTCTTTAAAACCGTTAACCATCCATTCCTTTCATTGTTTTCTTAATAAACCCTTGGAAGATTTATTAACTTTTTTATCTAATGGTTGAAGTTTCTTTGTTAAACCACCAGGAATCATGCTGATTAATGTTCCAACCGCAAAAAATGTTTCTTTCACTTCTTCTGTTTTATGACCTGTAGCCGAATCAAGAATCAATAATGACATTCGATTACATATTGCACCTTGTCGTTTGACCACGCTTTTTCATGCCAAATTTGAGTTTCAACAGGTATCATCAATGAATTTTGATTATCTGATATTATTACATTGGATGGATAGTTTTCTTTTGGAACCATCTTTCGTTGAAAAATAATCTAAGAGAACTAAAAACTGTTAAGAGAACTCACACATTTGACAGAACATTTATTACATTCACAATTTTGATCATCTCTATGATGATCAATAGTATTACTTTCACTTAATTCCATCACTCAATGTTTTAATACTCCTTACAATCTGAACTAACTTGAAAGTTATTTTATTTTAAATATGTAATTTAAATTTTATTAGATAAAATAAAATTACTTTTTATATATATTTTTAAACATTGATTTGATTTTAATTATTTAAAAATTTACAAAAATAAAATCAATAAAATTATTTAAAATTTACAATAATAAAAATTAAAAATTTGAATATTAAATCTAAATTTAAATAAATTAGTTTCAGATAATAAGAATTAAAATATTAATCATCCATCCGATTAGGAGAGGCACAATCACAAACCAACACACAACATTTAAACATGCAAACACTACACAAAAACATCAACACACCAAATATTCCTCACAAAGACAACAGTGATTCTACATGTTTTGCTTCCTCCAGTAGTTAAACGAACATCATTATATCCTTTTTGTTCAACTATAAATTTTAAAGGCAGGTCAAAAGTGATCAGAACTTCATCCAAGTTGACTTTATGTTGAAAAGTGTAATTCAACTTGTTGGCTTTGACATAATTCACAAAAATTTCAAACGTTTGTTCCCAAACATAGGGTAACTTTTGACCCACTGAGCTAAAAGCTCGTAAAGCAAAACGATTTCTTTTCATAAAAGAAAAAATCCAATGAACTGATCCAATAAAATTTGGTATATCCATTTTGGGAGCTTGGACCATATCTTCTCGAAGAATTGAGGTTCCCGAAATCAGTAAGCCTTCTTTGCGATGTTTGAGAATCCATTCTTTTAAATGTGCTTCCAAAGCTGACTATTGTATAGGTCAATCTTTCTTAAAGTGCTTTTTTTCTTTATTTGGAACAGACAAGGATGTATCTCTTTGCTTTTCCCATCGAACAATTTGAGATCTATTCACATTAAAACGTTCTGCAGCCTTATCTTTTGAATATTCAATTGCATAATGTGCAGCTTCTAGATTAAATTGTACAGAATAAAAATGACGTTTATTCTGAGACATGATTTTTTTTAAATTTCTTTAAAATATTCAAGCAGTAACAACAAAAAGTAATCAACTAAAACAAATCAGAATTTTCCTTTTTTGATGCGTTATTTTTGTGAGTAAAAAAATATTTTTTTTGCCAGTGGCTTAATATAAATTTTAAAAAGTTTTGGAGATTAAAATATTTTAATGAACCACGGGCTTAATAACGGGTCGATACTTATATCGGAAAAACAGGGTAATACATTTTATATTTCTTTATAGTAATTTAATTTATTTTAATTAGATTTATTATTTTTTTAAATTTAAATTATAAATTTTTATATTTTTTTGAAAAATAAATTTTCTTACAGTTTTTAAGAAATCGATTATTGAACATCTTTCGGAATTTAGTATTCCATCATCTGCAATTATAATTTAATAATTGTTATTTTTATAAAATGTGAGTGTTAATGGAATGTTTTTATTTATTTTAATAATTCAAGATGTTAATGGATAATATACAATTTTTTTGACAATTTTATTTTAAGATTTGAAACGGCTTTATTTTGTCCATTTTGAATGTTTATTAATGGGTTTTAATATCTTATTAATAATAATTCACAAAACTGCCGCTCAAAATGTGAATCAAAGCACTTCTGTAAAACAGAAAAGTCATCCTTTATCACAGAAGAGATTCTATTTTTACTTAGTAACCAGAATCTTATTCGATTGTTTTGTGATGATGATTTTTGTCCCCAATATACGAGTTTTTCCACCCGTGACAAATAAATTTATATACACTAGATTAGCTTGCAATCCCCAAATCAATTTCGATTTATTTGAAAGGAAACAATTAACTTTAGATATAGTAGGAACCACTTTGACACTACTTTTATTCTTGCAAATACTCTATTTAAATGCTTTGAATCCTTCAGAATATGGAAATTCGATTATTTGTTTGTTCTCTGCATTTTTTTTTCTTTATTATTTTTATCCATTATTAGTATACATAATTTCTGCAACGTATCATTAATGTTGTGATCTATCTGTTTGTTTGTGAATTTGTTGTTCTTCATCCGAGATGTACCATTTCCTTTTCAAATTCAATGGTACATTCAGAAAATGGAGTCACAAATGGTTATTAGTACCAACGGTGACATCAATTTGAACATCATTTTTTTATAAATTTGTCAACTGACGATACCAAAACTTGCGAAGCAAGTCTTGAAAAATAAATATTTTGAAAAATTGCAGTTTTTTATATTTTATTTGATCAGGTGACATGGGCATTAGTTAACACTTAACAGACATTAGTTTGAAAAACCTTACGTGCCTAAATACTGTGTTTCTGAGAATGGGGCTGAAGATCAACATTGGGAAGACGAAGATCCTTAATCTCAATGCAACGGCAGGGAACGAACTGAGTGCCGGTGTAGAATGGGTGGATGAGTTCTGCTACCTTATTTCGATCATAGAGAAGGTAGGAGGATCAGGAGTTGACATCAAAGCCAGAATCAAGAAAGGTATGATAAAGCTGAGAACGATCAGACCAGTATTGAAGAACAAAAAGTTGTCCCTCCGAAACAAAAACAATATCATCACAAGTTGTGTATTCCCTGTGGTATACTACAGATGGGAAAACTGGAGGACAAACGTAGACCACGCGAAGAAGCTGAAAGCATTTCACAATTTGTGTACCAGAAGAACGCTTGGAATATCGAAGATCGAGAGGATTAGAATGGACGAGTTATCCATTAAACTACCGAATCCAAGAAGAAGAATACTATCAAGAAGAAAAATTATTCACAATGTGAAGATCGAGAGGAATGAATGTCCAGGAGTCGTACAGCAAATCTACGAATGCGAACTTATCGGAGGGAACAAGATAAGCGAACAACAGAAGCAACATCTGGATGAATGCCTCAAGTTGAACATGCACTGGCTCTTCGGAGACCAGTATAGCATTACTTATTTTTGTAGAGACATTCAGCAGGAGAGCCTACTAACAACATAGGCAAGAATAGAGAAAGTCATCAAGCTAAAGAAAGTGGAGAGAAGACGAGATGAGAACACAATGCGATTAATTCTCCCACGACTCAAAGAACACAGCTGCCCGGTGGAAGACTGTTATCGTCAATTCACAGAGATCAAAGAATTGAACAGACATCTCCGGAGGGATCATATCGGAGCAGAGCCAATAGAGAGAAAACAGAGATAGATGACAGCTCAGTCATGACAGAAGATAGGAGTATACAAGTGCCTTCACTGCCCAAAAGAATACAAGTGCACAGGATGGTTGAAGATCCACTTACAGAAGAATCACCGAGAAGAACCAGAGCAATCCCACACCCAGAGAGACGACAAACTTGGTAAGAGAGAAAGAGGAAGAGCCGACCACAATCCAATCGAACCCTCAGTTTCTGGACGCAACTGTGGGTATGCCGGAGACCCAGAATGAACAAGACGCTAGAGAAACACACAGAGACTACCAATTACCTGATATGAAGGCAAAAGGAAAATTTCAGTGTCCATTTCGCGGTTGTTACGTGGGTAACATACTCATAACTCAGAGGCGGAAAGCCATTGACCTCGTAGGAGGCCTATCGGGGGCCCTTAAGGACTTTAGTTTGGCAGGACCTTCTAAAGAGCCTTAGACTCAATGAAAGAGATTTGGAGGCCCAGTTAACATATACATATATATATATATTATATATTATATAATATAATTATATATAATTATTATATTAAATATAATTATATATATATATATATATAGAACATGTTTCAAGAGTTCGCATAGTTTTGAATTTATCTTCCAATTTTGAAACTGCAGATCGTGGGTAACTCGTGATCGGTCACTAATTGGTCTGAAAGACCGTAAAATTTTAGATGATGATAGTAAAACAATCGAAAAAATTTATCTTTAAATATATTTTTACCTAACCATACGTTAGGATATGTTTGAAGCATATCTTGATGTTACACGTTGACGCTTGTGTAATTTGTACGATATACACAAATTTAAAATTTTACGGTCTTTTAGACAGATTAGCAACCGATCCCGGGTTAAAATATTCTTAGATGATGCTTAAAAACCAACATGTACATAAAAAAACAGATAGATCACAACATTAAGGTTACATTAGATAAATTATGTGCACAAACAATGATAAAAAAGATTAAAGAAGCAAAACATTGAAGAACACAAACAAATAATCGAATATCCATATTCTGAAGGATTCAAAGCATTTAAAAAGAATTTTTGCTGGAATTAAGATAGCGTCAAAGTTGTTTCTATGACATCCAAAGTTCATAAAATCCTCTCAAATAAATCGAAAACAATGTGTGGATTGCAAGCTAATTTGTTTATCGATTTAATTGTTATGAACATTCATTGGAGAGACAAATCATTATCTAAAAACCCGTATTAGTGAACATTCGAAATCGAGTCGATCGAGTAATGTGCTTGATCCTTGATTACTTTGTAAAAATAGAATCTATTCTGTTTCAAAGGATGAGTTTTATATTTTTCAGAAAGGCTTTGATTCACACTATGAGCTGTAGTTTTTTAATCATTATTAATAAGATACTAAAATCCATTAATAAACATTTAAAATGGACAAAGTAAAACCGTTTTAATTTTTTAAATCTTAAAATAAAATTGTCAAATAATGTGTATTTATTATCCAATAACATCTTGAATTATTAAAATGAATAAAAACATTCAATTAACACTCACATTTTATAATACTAACATTAATGACAAATATTAAATTATATTTGCTAATGATGGATTATGAAACTTCAAGACATGTTAAATAATGAATTTGTTAAAATAAGCTTTCCGAACATTATTTTACAAAAATATTAAATTAGCATTCATAAAATACATAATTAAATATAATTATTTAACTAAATGTATTTAAAATTATTCAATTTATTTTAATTAATTTTATTATTATCTTTACTTTCAAATTTTATTATAAATTTAAAGATAATTATTTAATTAAAGTATTTTTATTTTAAATTTATAATTAAATTGTGAATTAAAATATATATAATTAATTTACTTTAATTAAATTTAATTATGACTTTGATTAATAATTATAGAGACGGATATTGTAGTACAGCCTGCCTATGTCGTGTATTGCATGGCTTGCCAGATTGACTCTTTGAGAGCCTTTTGTTTTAAAATAATTTAATTTTGTCTTTTTCTGTAAAAATCTCCGAGAAATTTAAATTGTTAATAAAATTAGAAAGAATTCAACATCCCCCTCTATTAAGAACACTAATGTGACTGTATATCTTTTCATTAATTGATATTGGAAATAATTCGTATCATTTTTGACAGACTAAGAACAATTTAATTTTATATTTAATTATAAAAATATATTACTAAAAATATTGTCCATCGCTTGCTTCTACTTTCTGCCATCTTTCGGGTAGGAAATATACACACCATAAAAAACGCTTCATCCTTCGAGGCAAACCATGAATCAATCCAATTTTAACATTCTTCGAAGAAGCAAGTTTCTCAACCGACAATGAGGGGATAATCTGAAGAAGAAATACATAAAAAAATATATAGAAATATATAAATATATATAAAAGAAGAAATATATATAAAATAAATCTAGAGAATACGAGGATGGACTAAGAGTTCTAAGTTCAGTGTTTTCAGGTACGGGTGAACCGATTTTGAGACTTGTGATCTAGCATTGTCCTTCAGCAAAATAATTTTGTGCCTTCCGCTCTATTCAGTTCATTCTATTGATTCAGTAGTTCGTAATAAATTTCACATCGTTGGTCCCACCAAATGGAAAGAAGGAGCGTAGATCTTACGGTTGGAATTATCATAAATGTATCAAATTTTCATCACCAGTAACAATCCAATGTAAAAAAACTTTTTTTGTACCGTTGAAGCAAAAAGTCTCTGGTCAAAATACGCTTTACAACGTCCTGATTTCTTTCCTTTTCGGATCATTCCTAGCTCTTTTAATGATTTCCTACTGTTGACAAGTCAACTGCCGGCGATGGGGATAACGCTTTAAGTGTTTGAGATAAGTTTTCATCCATAATGCCTGCAGTCTTCAAACTTTTTTGGCTATCCAGGTCGTTTCTTGTCTTCCAAGTCGAAATCACTGCTCTTGAATCGCACAAACTACTTCTGAGATATTACTTCTGTTTATATTTACTTCGCTAAATCTTGCTCATCATTAACTTCTTCTAAAATCCGATGGCTTGCGATATTAGTTTTATTCATATGACAGTAATGTAATAAAATTCCATACAAAAACAATATTTGGTAAACATTTAAACACATTAAAATAATTGTAAGTTGATGTTACTATCAAATTATAATAATTGTAAATAAATTTTAAAAAAATGGCAATTCATTTAAATCAAAATTCGAAAGCCAATTAAAATTGTTTATTATTTTCGACGGATTAGCCGTCATCGTCAGAACAACTGATTTTTAAAAAAGAAATGAACTTATATACTGCCGGAAATGATTATGTAGTCAATACTTCATCAATAAGTCCTTTAAAAACCCTCAATAAAGTTGTTTAGAGTGCATTTTGAACGTTAATTTTAGGATCCAAAGATCTTATATATAACGCTTCACATGTCACTCTCTCCCAATAATTCTTAAATTGAGTGCACAGAATTTTAAAGTTAAGGATGTTTATCTCCCTTTTGCAATGTTTACTGTCCAGCAATAATTCTTCCACCTTCATTGCGACTGTGTTCCTGGATTCTCTTACAGAGATGACGCGAAGTCTCTCCAAAGTATGTGGCATCACACTTATTACATGTATATTAGGTGTACAAGTATGAAATGCGGATTTCAGAAAACGGATTGTGCACAATGCAAAAAGTAGGTCAATGGTTAGTCAATGATGTCATAATATTGAGTAATTATGTAGTGTCTCAT
>MQRK01223825.1:40444-56495 GCA_001938485.1 Girardia tigrina | reverse complement strand
AATAATTAATTATCATTTTAATTATTATCCAATAAGTTTTGAGTGAATATTTTATTTAAATATTTATTTCCCCATTTTCTAAAAAAGTAATGAGAATTAAAACCATTAATCAATTTTCGTTTTGATTGCAAATGTACGAAAGTTTTGACAAAGATTGTTTTGAGGACAATCAAAATTGTTGTTTAAATAAAAATATAAAAAATCAAATTGGTGTTCTTAATAAGTAGTTTATATTAATTTTTAATGTGATTTTAATTAAATTTTTAAAAACATTGTTGGTAAAGTAGCGTTCTGTTTGCATAAGGAATGGATATAAAAAATTTAATTTTTGATTTACTAGTTTTTAATACTGAGTTTAACCAACTTTAAATCTTGCACAGCTGAGAAAACAGGGATAGTTTTTATCTTAGAGTTTAATATTTTATATTTAAAACGATTTGGGATTTATTGATATAAACAAGATCGTAATGTTAATTTTCAAATGTTTGAATCATACCCAGACAGCAGTGTGATTAAAGAAAGACTGCATTTTGACATTCAAACGAATATACTAGATTCCCTCATCTAAGTTTTATGCCAACTTTTAATCCTTTAAATACGTGGGCGATACCCTTTGTCGAATCGATTGACGTGCTCCAGTTCCTTCACCTAAAACATAGAATATTTTTCCTAGCCCGACAACTCTCCGTCTTGTGACTCGTCGGAACTCGAATCACTCATCTCCATATGACTCGACAACATCTTCGGTCGACAAACTCACTTTCCTTATGTCTTTATTTACCGATGGATTCTTTCCATATCTACGTTAAATTTGAAATTTATACCAGATATTGTCCCTTTTTTAACATTACACAGCACTGAATTCCTGCTCCCCAACATCATAACCTGATTCGACGTGTGGTTCATTAACCGAACAGCTCCTCTTGTGGGGATGTATTTTTCCTGTTCGAGGGGCAACGTTATACCAATAAACAGCATTTCGTGAATTGATACTGGTTCTTGCCATTGTTCACTTTGTTGTCCGATGCACCCGTTCAACTATACCATTACCACTTTACTTGGGAGCGCATCGAAAATGCAACTTCACTTTCCACTCTTTGTGTATCTTTTGGAATGCTTTTGATTTAATAGCTTTCCCATTATCTGCTAAAACCCACTTTAGGGGCCAAACTCGTAAAATATTTGACTAAAATGTGTTAGTAACTGTAGAATATGATTTCTTTTGATTTGTTTGATCACTATTATCATCTTTAGCAGATGGTAGAAGTATTTGGTTTGTTCCCTATTAACAACATCAAATTGAGGTTTACAACATTTATTAATGTCACAAGCGCATTCACTATTTGACATCTCTCTTGATCAATATATTTCTGAGTTCAAACTAATTATTTTCAATAAATGAAAATCTGTTAATAAAAATTATTAATTATAAAGAATCTAATTGGTTGAAATTAAATCTAAACATTTTTTTAAAAAGAACATATTACATTAATATATTAAAATTTTAAATTACATTAAAACATAAATAATACATTCAAAAATTATTTTAAATCTTTTTACTTTAAAATTAAATTAAGTTATTTTTAATTAGTAAGAATCAAAGAAAATATAAATCATCAATCTGTGCAGGAGAGGCACAATCCAAATCAACTTACAACATGCACAATATCAACACAATTCAAAACATTCCTCACATACCCAAAAGAATCAAATTAAGAATAGTTCTCAATATCACATACTTATTTACAATATATACGTTTATCGACTGTTTCATACTCAAAAGTTTCTTCCATATGATCCATAAATAACGATGATGGAACAACTCGAATTTCGGTAATAAAAGTAATATTATAATCTTTTATCAATGGAGATTTTAACGTTTTTATACAAATCAGTCGTATTATAATTAATCAACTGAAACTTTTCCAAATTAAGCAATTTCTCCAACCACCAAATTTGCGTCTGTCTTTCTTTAACGTCCGGATATTTACTATGCGACACAACAGTCGTAAATGACGGATGAGAACACAAATTCAGATGACATTTTTTATTAATCGTACTCTGATCGAAGAATTTAAAACCAGACTTGATACATCCATTCAAATTGTTCTCTTTATTCGAAATTGTTTCATTGACTTTCATCACCAAACAAAACGGTAAACGATTGAACTTTTTCGACATGGGCATATTCTGCAACAAATAATGATATCGTCGGGCTATTTCACTCTGAATCATATCGAACACACAATCCGGTTGTCGATCGGCAAAAACTGCAGATTGTTCCGTTCGAAAATCATAATATTCATACGACGATCGTTGCATATTGCATTTATTATTAACGTTTAAATGAACTTTTATTGATTTTTAAATCAATTAGCCTACACAAATTCAAAAGAAAATCGCTAATTTTTATTTTAATATTGAAATTGTGACAATAGTCATGTACAAAAATTCATTAATTTGAAATATTTAAACAAGACATAATTTCAAAATAATTTTTCCAATCGATTTCACACACAAAAAACAAAGCAGATTCATTTCACTTAACATTTTTATAATTACATATATATTTTTATTTATTATTTTTTATGAATCCGCAACAGTAACTCTTCTGATGATTCCCAATTCACCTCCTTTCTTAATGGAATAGCGTGTGCAACAGTCTGAGGACTGAGTGCGAAAAATATTACTAACTTTCAATCTCTATAACTCCAACATAAATTCACAAAATAAAAAAACTAATCAAGTAGATTGTTGTTTGAATAAATCAAAATAAAATTCATTTTTAAATTTCATTTTTCATGAATATGTCGTCAGAAATATGAAGTCGCGAATTAATTATTCGTTTATTTCAAGAAAATCCACAATCAAGTCAGAAAACAATTGCCAGAAAGGTAAAGGTTTGTCAGAAAACAGTTTCTAACGTTATTAAAAACTTTAATGATAATTTGAACGTTTTTAGAAAAATTGGTTCGGGAAGAAGAAAGGGTTTTTCGTGTGCACAGAATGTGAAGAAAGTAAAGGCTCTGTTAGAGAGAATTCCTCATCTATCAAATCGAAAACTGGCGGTAAAGGCAAAAAAACAGTTCGGAAAATTAAACAATCTGTGGGTTTAAAAACATATAAATTTCAAACAGTACCAGACCGGAATGCTAACAAGAACGTAAATGCGCAGCAGAGAGCCAGAAAGTTAAAATCTGGTTTTCTTTTGAAGAAAAAATGTTGCATTATTGATAATGTGACTTATGTGCTCTGTGAGTTTTCCCAACTGCCCGGACAAGAATTTTGCTCTGCAACTGGGGACCTGTTACTTTGGTAACCTGTGTTAAGCCAGTCGGACATACCTCCACGTGGTGTCCCTGGGAAACTAGAGCATTCTCTAGGCTAAAGTGTCCGAAGCTTGCCTTGTTTGGGTGCTGACCAACATAGTGCGGGGGTCTGGGCCTGCAATCCACTCCTTTAAAAGGCATTGCTATCCGAGCGGGATGTGGAAATGTCTTCGGACAACGCCCACTATCAGTTGAGGGGTGAAACCCGATGAAACACCGACTCGGCTCCTTTGGCTCCTGAGGCGCGTATGCAGATTACCGCGGGAGGGAGGCGTACTCTACAACTAAGAGAAGAGTTGATGAAAAATTTAGAAGCGAGAAAAAATCTAAGTTTCTCAAAAGAATTCTTGTTTGGCACGCTATATGTTTTAGCGGGGAAATGAGTAAATGCTTTATCACATCTGGCACAATAAGCACAGAAGTCTACGTGAAGGAGTGCTTGCAAAAGCGTTTATTACCATTCATAAGTCAGCACGGAGGTCTTACTTTCTTTTGGCCGGATTTGGCATCTTGCAACTAAATGTAAGGCAGCCAAGAAGTAGTACGAAGACAATAACGTCGATTTGGTGCATAGAGAGGAAAACCCTTCAAATTTTCCAGAGCTTCGACCAATCGAAAGATATTGGGCCCTGATAAAAAGGCAATGAACTACGACAAACAAGAGGACACAGACGATTGCAGATTTTCGAAACAAGTGGAATAATGCATCCAAAAACGTGACAGAAACTACAATTGCAAATCTAATGGCAGGCATTCCGAAAAAGCTCGCAGAATTTAATAAATAGTTAGTAATTTTTCAAAATAGTCGGTATTTGTTTTAATCACCATGAGTCCTTATTATTGTTATGGAGAGAGTACAGTTATCATGTGTGAAATCCGTCGACAAGGTTTTCCACTTCTCATCCTTCGTCAATTGTCTTTTTCTGCTCCGAACAGAGTTCGGATCTATTGCATTATATTCGTCGCAATTCTGAATGACCTATTTTATATCGTACCGTATTTTCTGGTAGATGACGTGCACCGTTATCTATACAAAAATGTTAAATTTTGTCAAAATATGAACTGTGAATCATGTACTGACGATAACGATGTATACCTCTTAGGTATACCAACATGTCTGCTATGAGCGTTATCTTTACATAAAAGAGGATGCCAAAAAGTAAGAGCTGCGCGTTATACAATAGGTGCACCTTATCTACCGGAAAATACGGTATTTGTTCACGTGTAGTTCTTTTCAAATAAAAATATTGTAACTTCAATCAACTCCAAAATGATGTTTTGAATGCTCCCGACGGATATCTGCACTAGAGAGCTTCGTATCATTAACCATCATTAAGATATCTCTACGATTCCGATTCAACTACGAAATTCTCTCTTGTGTTAGATTGTCGGTATTATTCAGTTCAGAAGGTGTCCAAATCGGTTAAAATTTCATGTTATAACTTTCTTAAATCTCCACATTAATCCTTAACCTCCTTCTGACTAACATCTTTTTCATTCCGACCACTTTAATCTTCCTTGATCTGTGCAGAAGTTCAACCAGCGAAATGCAGATGCAGAATCAGTAACGATATTCAATTTTCTCACTTCCCATATTACCACCAAATTTATTCCCCTCACGACTTCCTCTAGCTGGACAACATTGATGTGTTTGCCATCAGCCTCATGTTGTAACTAACAGCTATTCTATACGATCTGTCCTGTAGTCTCCAGTACGCTTCCCATTGTGATTTTACCCGTGTCACATCCTACTTTTCCCTACTTTTCACTTCTTAGGACATACCAGACACCGTGCACAGGATCACCATTTCTCACTCATTGAATTACATCTTCTAACATTTTTAGTATATTTTTAGATACTGATTCTTGCCAATAATATAGATTACTTTTTCTTCTCATAAAATTTGTAGATATCTTCAATTTTCTTGCAATTGGGTAGTAACTGACTAACTGTCCGTACTGCTCGGTATCCAAATATATATAATTGAGTATTATAATTTAAAAATTATTATTTTTAATTATAATCAGAAACAAAATTGATTATCAAAGGGGGAAAATTGAGAATTTAGAATTTTCGCGAAAATTGACGTTTGTTTGACGGAATCAACGTGATTGATCAATATTGATTTTTTTAAACTTTGTAATTTTCGTCGGTTTGTTAAATAAATGTTTGTGTGATTCACGAATTTTCGAATTAATTCATGAATATTGCCAAAGATTTTTGCGATTGTATTATTTCTTGGAAATAAATTATCTTTATCTTGAATAATTAATATTGAAACAATATTTCTCAATAATTTCCATTCTTCATATCGATTTAAATTTCAAATTAATCATTTTCTCACTGATATTCAGATAATTTTAATTAACGGTTCAATAAAGAAATCGATTGATTCAGTAATCAATACCGATCTATAATCAATTGAATCTGATCAGTCTACTCAAACTCAATTGATCAATAATAATAGTAATAGTTGCGATGATAAAATGATCGTATGAAAGTTCACCGATAAAAATCGACTGATCGGTGAGAAATTAGAAGAGTGTGTAAACAAACTGAACACAAATAGGCTCAGCAATTCATCCATAGAATTTCCCTGTGACACCCTGCTACATCCGTCCGGTTCTCGGGGCGACCTGAAGGTCGGACGGAACACGTACAACGAAAACATACCCTTTTTCATCAAACGACAGCAAATTTCCGGAACTGAACTTCTTCTCGTTCACATGACTGTTCCATCTTCCTCATAAATTTGTAGATCTAAAAACTTCGATCCGATAAATTCCAAATTTTCTTTACATTCCAAACCAAAACACTTCAAATGCTCTGTAATTTCTACGGAAATGACCGATCCGTCTACTGAAATGTCAATGTTCATTTCAAAATGAATATTTTCTTTTAGGCTCGACACTTATTCTAGAAGTTTCGTCATTATTCGTGGGGCTGACTCCAAACCGAAACCAAACCTTGTCAAAATATATACCATTCCATCATAACACACACTATGATATTTCTATAGAATCTTTTTAACATGTAACTGTAAATAGGCGTTCCGGAGATCCAACGCTTGTATATTATCAAAGTTCTGCCGTTATTCTCGAAGTTTAGTATCGCGTGAATTTCAGATCCATCGTGTGCGATGAAATTTAAGGATTCACTTTACGAAAAACGAGTACAGATCTCATCATATTTTTCAACTTTTAACTATTGCCTCTTCTTACTAGCCATTCTTTTTCTATCCTGAAATTAAGTCCATCCCGAAATTTCATCCGTACTCTATGATTAAATAAGACCTAATTCGATTAGCCAGCTTAGGTTCTTTGCAATTCAATTTCTATACCACTGTGCTGGGGTTGAGATAAAAAATGTTTCTAAAGGTGTTGTTTGATTTAAAATATAAGACCATAAATTTTTGAAATATGTTGTGGTTCTGTGTTTTTCAAAAACCTGTGAATATATTTTTGGAACTGAGTTATTTGGTTTTAAACCCCTATGTTATCGGTAAACAACCATAAGATATTGTTATATTAATGTAACCTCTGTGTGTGCATTTTAGCTCTTAACCCCTTATACTTAAGACCACCACTCGCCTCTCAACCCCCATATCATCTGCAAGCAGTGATAGGTGATGAGGACCTTCCAGGTTCAGGACCTACACAGGTTTAAAACCAGATAGACCAGATCAGCTTTAATGGGTATGATGTTATGTTACGATTGAATATAACTATAATTCATATTAATGTATTGACCCTAGGATGTGATATGGTGTGTTTTATATTTATGTGCTATGCCCCCTAGCAAGTATGAAAGATTATGTCAACAGTCCGTCCCTCATGATTTTATTCATTACGATTTATTTACAAAAGTGTAAACTCGAATACCCTGACGCAAACCCTCCCTTTATGTGTGTGATTTTGGTGCTAAGACGTAGTGATATGATGCAGAAAGAAATGCTAAATGATTTTAACTATTCTGTGCTGGCTATATTTTAAAACACCGAATCAACAACTCATATAAATAAGAATAAAAATTTATTTGTTATAACACTTTACAACATTATTGATGCTCTTGCGAATCCTCTGCCGTTGTCACCGTTTTATATAATCTTCGCCCCTGTAGTCGGATATCAATGACTGCGTTCCCAAGGTGCGCGACTCCTTCCCTTCCTCGGCTCTCATCTTTTGTCGCATCTGCAACTTCAATTGCTCGGAGTAGAGCCGCTCTAGCTCGCGGATCCGATTCTCCATCATGACGCCCCGCTTTACTACACGTGCGTACTCTTCAGGTTCGATAGAAGCATCTTTTACTCCTCTTAAACTCGTGGACAAACGCTCTACATTGTCGCGTAAATTCATCATCTCCCTCCGATCTGCTACTCTGCTCTTTTTTTAATAATCTATTCTCTTGTTGGAGACGCTCAATGGTCAGCTTAGCCTATTGTAATTCAATTTGTTGGAACATCTGAAAAGATTATTATTGAAATAGAAATATGAGTTGTTTATTAGTTATTTATTCTTATTCTGCGTAAGCGGTCGAGAAAGATAACAGTTTGATTTCAAACCTGCTCTCCGGTATGAAACCTTGAGTTTTGTTGTCACCCTTATACTTCAAAACTGGGGAATTATTCTGGCTACGATGAATCGAGGGCCAGAACCAGCCTTCAAAAATACTTTCGTTTGATTTTAAAAGTCCTTCTACCCGAGGGTATTCGAGCCGAATTATTAAAGATAAAAGATTAAATTTATCATTATCATTAATAAATCAATTCGGATTTGTTAATACATTTAATTGAGTTAATTAAAAAATTACAAAATATCATTAAAAGAAAAAATGAAATAACCGCATAAAAACGCAAAAATAAGATAACATATTAAATATTAAAATAACAATATGCGATACGGTTGATTAAATTAATGCAAGGAATAAAGCAATAAATTATAATTAATCGACTCGTACTTAAAGAAAATTAAATTTTAAAATTCGGGCCCCGAGAGAGAGTAACACTTTAGTCTTTCCCTCTATCGCGAAACAGCAATGTCAACCTTCAAAACTCTTTTCTCAAATTTGGTTCAAATTCTGTTCAAATTTACCTCAATTTGTTTTCAAGTTTTTGTTCTTGTTTTTATTTTTCTTTTTGATTTTATGAAAAAATCACTCGCTTTATATACTAGTTTTTAGTGCGATTTTTTCTGCGTGTTCAATTTCTACTGGTCCACTTACGTTTTGGAATCGTACAATCGGTACCTATTGGAACACGTCAGTTGCCAATTTTAGACTTTCTAAAATTAAAAAATTTTAGAAAATTTTGGAGTGCTGACTAATCGCAAAAGGTACTTTTATTTTTTTTTGTTTTAATGTATTTTGTTTAATATATTTTCCATAACTTCGATCAAACGATTAATTTTAACTTAAATTTTCATGAATGTACCACTTTTCGTTCGCTTTTTTCATGATGTTTTTACGATATTTATTATGTTTGATTTTTGTGAGAGTTTTGGATTATTCCTTACGGAAATCGATCGATATTTTGTTATTTTGGTCGATCTTTGAATAAATGAATTTTTATTATTTCTTCCTGAATTTTCATTCTTCTATCGTGGATCTTTTTGTATTTCCAGCGGTTATTTTTTCTAATATATTTTACTGAATTTTCTATATTTTTTGTTGATTACTTTCTACCGTTTTATCATATTTATCGATTAAAATATCGGAATAATATATTTATTATTATTTTATAATTATTTTCCTTGAAATCTTGTTGTTAGTTGTGATTATTATTTGTTTAAGTATTCTAAAAAGGTTGTAAATAATTAATAAATTCTACTTGTTGTTATTATGAATCCTGGAGTGAAAACTGGAGATTTAACTAGCGATCACGCTGGTGTTCAAATAAAATTTTTGAGGCTTCCTAAACTAGAACTTCCATCAATCTTTAAGGAAACCCTCGAGAAGAAAATGAAGGAGTACAATGGAGTGGATTCTGAAGCAGGTCAAATATGGTATAGAGCTTTATGCAATGCTCAGATTTTTTTGGGTTAACATTCTCGGAAATGTGTAACTATTTGTTGATAGACGAAGCGAAAATTCTTTGGGGGAATGCAACAGAAGAGGGTAAGAAACCAATGTCTGATGTGGAATCCAAAAATTGGTTCCAGAAAACATTTATAAAGAAAATACTGATGTTGGAAGAATTAGACAAATTAAGCCAAATTTGTCAAGGTGAGAATGGAAGGTTCTTAATATTCGAATTAAGGGTTCCGAAAACAATTGAAAATTTTAGGAAACACAGCGATGAAGAAATTTTGAATGAACTTTTGAAAAAGCGGATAAAATCTCAAGTTCTGAAGGATCGATTTGTTTTCAAACCCAACATATCAGTGGACGAAATGAGAGCGAAAGCTAAGATTTATGAGGACAACATATCAAAAGAAGAAAGAAATGATGTTTTAGCCGTCAAAACATCGTATGCCGAAATGACAAAGAAAGACAAATATTAAGTTAGAAGATATGAGAATCCTGAACATTAAAGAAATACAGCTCAATTGAATGAATCAAACGATAGACAACCAATATTAAGAACGGAACGTAGAATACCATCGGAATGATTTAATAAAAGTAATGAAAAAGGATCCATTAGAATGTCAGAAGATAAACAACAATATAATCGCCCGGTGCATTCGACTTGGTACGAAGCAAAGAATTTATATTGCAAAATAAAGAGACTTCCGACTCCAGAAGAGGAGCATTTAACCAGAGGGGATTGTTATTGCTATGGAAAACATGGGCATTTGAGGAAAGATTATCCTTTAAATAATCGTTGTTTAATCTATAGAAAAACTGGACATGGATTCAGAAACTGTAATCATATTAAGAATGTAAATGTAGTACGCATCAAAGATGTGTGCACAATGAAGACAACGTAGATATGGTACCATATAAAGACGAATATGGAGATGATTTAAATGCTAGAGACTCCATGGTGAGCATTTCGTCTGTGGAGTCGACATAAAATCTCCAAAAAATCGAATTGCAGAGATAGTAGAGGGATCAGTTTGTAGATGGTGGAGCGATGTTAAGCTGAACAATCACAATGTATTAATGTTGTGGGATAGTGGAATTGATGTTTCAGTTATTAGTGAGAAGATTTTATTGGAAATCAGATAACCCAGATTAGAGAAAAGTCCAATAATATGTTTTAATGAATTTGAATTTTGAAATCTCATCGGATCATAAACAACGAACCTCATCTGCGTCTGACGATTCCATGATAAATCCGTGTTGTGACTAACTTATAAATATAAATGAGTTGTTTAAATGCATCAAGTTTAGTTGTAAAATGGATTTATATATAAAAGTTTGATTTGATTTTGATGATTTCAATTCGTATTTAATGGAGCGTTATTCAATCAATTATTTGAAAGATACTACTATTGTGACGATCAATGAATAAAAAGAGTAATAACTCTAAAAATCTTTTATTATTTGAAAATAACTCACAAATCGATTTCAGGTTTAGAACAGTAAAACAACTTTTATTTTTTAATAATTAATAAATACGCTATACATCTACACCCCCACTAGATTCTTCCGCCGATAAATCTTCCTCCACAATATAGTCTTCCAAGTACCGTGGTCGTCACCGTGTGAGTTTCTCATTCATGATCGCTGGTTCCTCCTGAGCTGAATCGCTGCTGCTCCCACTGATTCTGACTCTCTGAAGGTCAGGTTCAATTCTCCGAGGTCGTATATCTCTAATGGGCCTAGGAAAATGAGACTTACCGCATTCGATCAAATATGATGATTTTTTGCCAGTACTTTACTCTTCTGTCATTGTTGAGTGCAGCCTGTGCTTAAAGTGGGTTTTACCCAAACCAATTAATAATCACAATATTCAACACCTATACTGTTTGATTTATCCTCCTTTTTGATCGCCTTAACTTTTTCTTTTATGCATCTTTACTTATAAATTTCTCAAATCGTGGTTCTTTTCCTTCCCCTTTGGTATTATTGTGCCACCATAATGCTTCCATGACTGTAATATTGTAACTTGCTGCAATTCTTTTTATCATCCAATAATTTCTTTCTATGATACCGTTGCCACTCGGCCGATATCTAGCACGGTAAATTAACTCGATTCCCCACCAATCCATAATATTAACAAACTCCTTAGAATAAAATGTAGTATAATTGTATACAATCAATTTCCTAGGAGTACCACGCTCGAAAAATATTGAATTCATCACTGGTGTGATAGAACTCGCGCTCTCATCCTGGATTTCTTTCCAAATCGCAAATCTTGAGGGCCCACAATCAATTAAACTTAAATACTTCTTACCGTTGTACTTGGTTACGTGGATCGCCAATCTACACCAATTTTCATTTGTTGACAAATGCTCTTTTTCCCACTTCACTGGTGCGGAATCAATCGACTGACACTGTTGAAAACCTGAGATAAGATTTGTGATGTCTCTATCTGAAACTTTGATACTTTCCCTTTCGCAAAGAAAATTCATCCCCTTCGCGCCAAAATTACATCTTTCATGGAGTTCCTTTAATTTCTCAATTTCGACAACCATCATGGTACAGCATACGTGTTTTGTTAAAATCTTCAGTAACCTAGTTAACGCGTCTGCTTTATTCAAATTGCTTGATACAAACTCTATTTTAAGTACTAATTTGAATTCCTCGCATATTTCTTTTATAATAGACAGACGCTGTCGAATCAATAACTCCGAAGAGGCACTTGTGGTTAATCTGGATCTGTTAGAAATCACTTCTTTCATCCATGAAACCACTGATTTATTATCTCATTTCACCATGATGTCATTCACGCAAATATTCAAACCTTTCATCAAAGCTTCCAGTTCCATAATGTTTATATGTCTCGAATCGCCCTCCTTTCTCATCCAAGACCCGTATTCTATTGTTTCCTCATTGACTTCCAAAAACGCCTTAATGGCTATTGAATTTGAATCACACCCCAAAATGCCTGCCTTGTGCTCTCTTATATTTCATATGCCCGGACAGGGGTCACTTTCCTCAACTCTTTCAAGAATCCATAGCACCTTCTCCATTACAGATTTTTCAACCATTGTATCCCAATCGCAATCGGACATTCGTTTATTATGCGAACCTGATAACCTCAACCCATGTGCCGCCGGATAAATGCCCGTCAATGGCCCGCATAGAGAATATAATTCCCGCCGAGACATGAATTCCGATAAATCTTTAATTCTGATTTAGTTTGCACGTTTCCAGGTGACTTCACCCTCAACATTTTTTACTTCTAAACCAAGAACCCCCACACTGTTGTTGTAGTTTACTCGCTCTGGTGGTTTACATTCTAGCTCAAATTTATCGAACATTTACTGCAGGTCTTCTGCTTTAACTTTAGAGTCATCCACGAAAATGTCATCAATATACGAACCCGTGGTGGCATTCATATTCTGATCTGATGACAAAACCTTTCTCACGATTTCTACCATTATAGTCGGAGCTGTGTTGAGGCCGAATCCTATACAATTTAGAGCAAACTTTTTACCGTTAATGATGCATGACTGGAAGCACCACAAAGCTGGATCAACATGAATTTGCATAAATGCGTCTGAAAGATCAAATATTACGAATTCCTTACTTTCTCTCCTCCTATCGTGTAATCTTTCCGTGCATACATCCGAAGATCCGCTGTAAATGTCAATATACATGTTTACTTTTCTGAAATCAAAAACTTCCCTGATTTGGCCTTTATTCACCTGAACGATACTGTAAATGGGAATTGATCCCACGGACTTACCCATCTGCCTCTCATTGTACTCGACCAAATAACTCCGTTTCACTCACTCTTCCAAAATATCCATTGTTCGTCTATCTTTTGATTTTGAATCTTTCAATGGCGTCTGTCCGTTCGGTAAATATTCCGGTGCGTTGGATTTCCAATCCCAGTAGATTGTCCACTCTCGGTCTAACCGGATCCTGAAGTTATGTTTTTCGATAATCCCCTCCTCGACACCCGCATTTATCGAATTATAACTCGTGCTAACACTGAGACATTTGATAATTCTAAATTAACTCCAAACTTTACGTGCCCATTATGGAACACGATACCCCAAAATTCTCAATTGCCTCCATTCCCAACAACAAATCCAAACTCTCCGGCAATTCACTTATAACTATACAATCTAATCTTACCTATTTTTTATAATAGATCATATCGATTATACAGGACCCCATAATCCCATTGGCTAACGAGACCTTGTCATCACCCAATCTTATAGCAGATTCTTCCACTTTGCTCTCCTGACGGCCAATCGAGAGCAGCCAGTGTCCACCAGAGCCCTGAGCTATTTTCCCTTCATCATGCACTGAACCACTGGAAGCGTCTTTACTTCTGTCGAGAAGCCGCTGGCGCTGACGACTTCTCGTTGGTGTTTTTTGCCTAACAGTATCTGGCGATATGATCCTTTTTATTGCACCTGAAACAAGTAATATCTTTATTTCGAACTAGAGGACTTTTACGGCGGCCATCATCCGCCTTTTCTCCATCCTTGTCATCAAACTCGAGTAACTTTTTATGAGCGCTAACATTGACAGTGCCACCACTGGCCCGTCCTCTGCGAATAATTCTCTCCGCCCGATCGTAAATGCTTACCATTGATGTGTCGTTTGTGCCCTTACTGATGCTCACAAACGTAAGACTAATCTCCACAATTTCGTGCCAATTTCGAACGCCCTCTCTCGATCTCCAACGCAATTTCTAAATTTTCTACCTTTTTTGCCAATCTCAATACTTCGGCCGCATACTCATCGATAGTATCAAATTCAGACAATTTGATATTCTTCAATTTTTGATAAGCATTCCAAGGTTGCACTCCGAAAGCGACATCTAATACTCGAAATACCTCCGTAGGACTTCTATGCTGTTCGTCTGAAAGCTACATGAATATATTCCGCGCCAACCCACTTACCGCGAACGGAAATAGCACTGAAACGTCCTTCATTTGTTGCATCGAAGTCATCACTGTGAATTGTTTCTTCAATATTTCCCACGAATTGTCTCCGTTGATGCTTGTCATTGCCCGGATAGCTTGTGGTGATGATCAATGAATAAAAAGAATAATAACTCTAAGAATCTTTTATTATTTGAAAATAACTCACAAATGAATTTCAGATTTTGAACAGTAAAACAACTGTTATTTTTTAATAGTTAATAAATACGCTATACATCTACAACTGCATTTTGGAGATTAGTTCTACTATACCCACTGTAAAACTCACTCTGTTCTCTAACAGAAACCGTACTTATCGAACAAAGAGGGAGTTTCAACAAGTCACTTTAGCTAATTAGCCTTATCTTAATAACAAGGATAATAAATCAAAATAATTCAACTCTGATTGAAAATATCAACAAAACAAATTTTTAATGATAAAAATAATAAATAACCGTTCTTGAAATAATTTAAACTAATTCAGTCACAATGTCGATTTTATAATGTTCTATAACAAAGATACTTGATGTTGTTGATAGCCGGCAATTTGTATGGACTCAGATTTGTATAACTTCAGATTGTCAGTTAATCGTCAAAGAAATATTTCTGTAGTCAAGTAAGTCATAAAATAAATTCTGTTTATTGATTTTTTAATTAATTTTGATTGATCTCGCTTTTGAATTTTTATTATTCATTTTTTAATTTTTTATTTGGCTATAAAAATGCATTCGGCAATGTTTAATAAAATACCGGTAACAATGCATAAAAAATGACTTTAATACACTATAATAATATTCGGGGAACAAAATTACCAAGTCTTTCAAATGCTGAAAATTGATATTGGAAAGCATTTCAATAAATGGATATCTGTTAGTTATTATCCAAAAAGAAAATAAAAATCTATCCTTTCCCAAACAAAATAGGTTTAACAACACCAAAAAAAACGCGGTCACACACAAAATAAAATAAATAAAAAAAAATCACAAAAAATATATCGCATCAAACAATCAATTGTATTTTCTCAAATAGAAGTAAATAAATAAAAATAAATCTTACAAAACCCTGGTATCAGCTGGTCACACAAACGTAAAAATAAAAATCATGTAACCATACAGTTAAAAATATTAGACTCATTCATTATCCCATCACACATACACACGTCACCAAAAGAACAGCAAAATAAGTAGGGCACTACACCCACCATTTAAATATTTTGGAATTATATCATACACCATGACGGCTTTTACTCATAAAATCGAGCAATTTGCCAATCAAATGAACTTTCTCGTTTGGCTTCAGAAATTGAAGTTGAATTTAATTCTAGATAAGGCTGACAAGAAGGATGTCCTATATATCTGTTGGGTTTTTAAATTATTAAAAATGTCTTTAACTTCAATTATTCACTTTTAAAAACACAAAACTTAAATCTTTATCTTTAATCGTAAATCTCTTTTCTTATTTCTTTAATCAATAATCTTTAATCAATAATTCTCAATCAATAATCTTTTATCTTTTGATCTGACTCCAATTATTCAGAAAGGTCTTCCAACATAAATATATGAATAATGAACAAAAATTCTTTTATCAAACTTTATTTCAAATAACAAATATCAACATGTCACAAATAATAATAATAACTCAATTCTTTGATGACAGAATACAAATACAATCAATATTTCGTGCGAGTTAACAGATTACAGTAAAAACTGTGAATCTCCCAAAACGAACGATGCTTT
>MQRK01223825.1:9206-19420 GCA_001938485.1 Girardia tigrina | reverse complement strand
GGACAAATGTATCATTAGTAATGGAGCATATTTTGAATAAAGCTTTTTTTATCGTTCTTTTGTTTTTAACGTATTTCTTTTCAAAATTTAATCCGCCTTTCATACTTGTACACCTAATAGTATTGTTGGGGTTCCGAAAAATATAAATTAAAATTTTTAAATTAAAAAAAATTAAAAATAATTCTCTGGTTAAAATTAATAATTTTTTTTAATTATCATAATAGTTATTTTGATAAAATTTGTAGAATATTTTTAAATATTTTTAGATTTGTTTTAGTAAACTAATTTTAAAGGTTAGAAAAAACTAGTATATAAACAATGATTATTTCAGTCATATTCGCAACAAAATTTCGAACAAAAATTATATTTGCGGACCCTATTAAGTTTTAAATTTCATCATGATTTACGGTAATCTTTTTCATTTAATTTTTGTAAACAAATCTAGTATCCTGTAAAGGAGAAAGATTAAAGTTAAACTTTCAGATATTGCTCGTTCTAAATTGATATTGGTTTGTGTTGATTGAGTGTTCTTCAAACTATTGATTTAGTGATTAAGTTTCGATTTCAGTTTTGTGCTCAAGTTGTCATTTACAAATAAAGTTTATTAAAAGATCTGTGTTCATTCTTCATATATTATTGTTGGAAGAAACTTTTTGGTCGATTTAGAGTCAGATTAGCAATTTAATATAATCAAAGATAGTTTTATAATCAAACCCAATAGTTTTAAAAAAAATGTCAAATACTTCATTGAACTAGATTTTAAAATTGGTTGTTGAAAAAATATATGTAGAAATTTAATTTCAGACGAATATAAATTTTAAAATGATTCAATTAAAATCATAAGTTGTAATATACGGCAAAAATAAAATTTTAAGGATTAAGGAAAGTTTTATCATGAACAAAATTAAAGTAAATTTCATGTTACTAAAACAAAAATGAAATTTAATGTTTAAGTATAAATAAAATGTAACGGAAGAATGTGACAAATAATAAAATTATAATCACCAATTTGTAAAATTGAACAACAAAAATTATTGAGTCATAAAATTAATTTCTGCGGCCAGTTGTCGCGTACCGATATTTTTAAAGGGTTTTTCATGTGTCAAATTGATTCGGATATTCGGATAAAATTATTAATATATTCTTTTTGATGTCAACGACTGAAGGCTCAACTATTGATTGTTCCAAAGATGATTCAAATTTTACACATAATAATAACAATTACAATCAATGTGAGCCGTCATAACACGTTAGTTTTGAGTTCTTCCGAAAAATTCAAGTTAATTTCGAAAACTCGCTTATTTGAATCCGTATTTTAAGTGAGAAGGAGAGAGAGAAAGAATAAAAAGATATTTATATCACTAAATAATTATTTAATAAAATAAAATGCAAAATTATATGAAAACAATAAATTAAATTACATTCTCAATAATCTCTCTTTGCTTTGTGAGAACTGTCGATAATGTTCCTCTGTAAATGGCTAAAATAACTTGTATTAAATTGATACGTCCAACAAAAACAACTTATTTAACCACCTTATATGAGGTCCTCGCATTCGTATACAAATTGAAGCAATCTGCATTCAAATCGGTCGCTTCTTTATTTATTAAACTTGTTTTTGTCAAATTTTCAGGGTCATTGGTAAATAATTTCACCAAAGGAACTAAATCATCAGAAAAATAATCTCTTTTCTAATTATTACCGTCAAGTCCCGATTAAACGACAGAGACACTTTAAAACTGTTTTTAATAAATGTTGAAATAGTTTTCAGGGTTTTGTCAAGAACTTTATTTTATTATATATTGGGTTGGCCAAAAAGTCATTGTGTTTTTGAGTACGTCCTAATAAAAAGCTTGAAAATATAAAACGATGTGATAAAATTTAAAATCAATTATATATTCTGAAACCTTAATTTTCAGACTATTTTTATACAAAATATTAATTGATTTTGTTTTAATTTATTACTTTACCGTCAATTCGAAATGGAAAATCAAAATGAGCATATTCGTCATGTTTTGTTGCATTATTTTCGCAAAGGGAAAACCGCTGTGCAAGCTCATAAGATATGTTTTGTATATGGTAATGACTCCTTAAAACTTCGACAGTGTCAATACTGGTTTTCTAAATTTCGTTCTGAAAAATTTCATCTGAAAGATGCACCACGCTCCTGTCGACCAGTTGAAGTTGATGGCGACAAAATAACAGCACTGATCAAATCTAATCCACATATATCGACAAGAGAAGTTGCAGAGACTCTGGAAATATCAAAATCAAGTGTTGGAAGTCATTTAAAAAAACTTGGATTCATCAGTAAACTCGATATGTGGTTACCACATGAACTGAAAAAAATTCATTTGGTGAAACGTATAGACATTTGTGATTCCCTTTTGAAGCGAGAACAAAGTGATCCATTTTTGAAGCGCTTGATTACGGGTGACGAAAAATGGATTGTTTACAACAATGTGGAACGCCGACGATCATGGACAAAACGTGGTGAGCCTGCCAAAACGATCTCAAAAGCAGAAATTCACCAAAAGAAGGTTATGCTTTCCGCCTAGTGGGATTTTAAAGGAATTGTGTTTTTTGAACTCCTTCTGAGGAATGAAACCATCAATTCAGACAGATATTGTGGTCAGCTGTAGAAATTGGCTCATTCAATTCAACAGGAACGTCCTGAATTGGCAAATCGAAAAGGAGTTGTAATTCAGCATAATAACGCAAGACCGCATATAAGTTTTACCACTCGCCAGAAACTCTTATCACTGGGTTGGGAGGTTTTGCCGCACCCACCATATTTTCCAGACTTGGCCCCATCGGATATTCACTTATTTAGATCACTGCAGAATTTCTTACACAGAAAAACATTCTCAGTGATGATGACGGCTTTTTTGCTGACAAAGGCAAAGGTTTTTATGAATCAGGAATAATGTAGCTACCGGAAAGGTGGAAGAAAGTGATTGAAAATAATGGACAGTATATCCTGTAAAAATATTTGTGCATCCATGTCATTTTTTGATAATAAATATTTTAGTCAAAAACGCAATGACTTTTTGGCCAACCCAATATCTCGAGAGATAATATCTGCAACAATGAAAGGAACTCAGAAATTACCGAGCTGGTCCCGTTAACTTTGAAACTTCAGTACTCAGATTGGGCTCAAGAACTTAAAAAGGTATTAATAAAGAACATCCCTCATGGATTTAAAGCAAGAATTATTTTCACAACAAACAAATCTTCCCGATATTTTACGAACAAATCTAAAACTCCATTAGGAATTAAGGCCAACCTAATTTACCGATTTACATGTCACAAGTGTCAAGCCTTGTACATTGGAGAAACAAACCGTCATCTCCGCAATAGGGTAGCCGAACATTCTCAACAGAGTAGGAAAAGTTCAATTCTAGAATATCTGACGAGATGTAAAGATCGGGAAACTCTCAAGTGGAAAAGTGAATTCAAAATATTGAACTCGAATTTTGATAATGGTAGTGAAAGGATCATCACAGAAGCAGTTCTAATAAGTATTTCATACCATGCTTGAATGTGCAGAATGAAACATTCAATCACATCTTAATTGACATCAATAAAATTAATCCACTAGTTACGTAATACCACTTACATAACAATCAAGCAAGTATTAAAGAAGATCGCTTTACAAACCTCAAACAGAAGACCTGAAGATGCCTGTAAAGGAGAAACATGTCAAAAATAATTCTTACATCGATAAATAGCGTTTTTGTTATTTATTTCATATTTAAATATATTTAATTATTTATTATTTCATTTCGAGGATCGTCCATTGATAGAACAGATTTTTAAACAATGACAACAAAAACAAAAGAGTCCCTATCAAACACATGACATTTGCAGAATTATGATTGGATAGAAATAACTTAAAACACTAAGAAGATTAATTTATTAAATATTAATATTTAAAATAAATTGAAATAAAATTGGCAAATTGTCAAATGAAAAGTTCTTAAGCCAATCAAAGTTTATTAATTTCGACGGTTTAACCGTAATCGTCAGAACAAATGATTTTTCAAACGAAATTTACTTATTTAGTGCAGCTATTGATTATGCAATCAATATGTAATCAGTACATCATTAAAAAAACTCTCAATGTTGTAGAGAATGCAGTTTGAACGTTAATTTTAGGATCCAAAGATCTTATATATTTTGATAATCTTATATATTTTTAATAACAAAAACGCCATTTATCGATGTAAGAATTATTTTTCATATGTCACTCTCTCCCAACTGAAAGTATGTTCGGTAATAAATCTCCAACACCTTTAGGATTGTGTTCGGATCTCATTTACCAATATACATGTATTGGGTGTAACGTCAAATACATTGAAGAGACTTCACGTCATCTCTGCAAGAGAATCCAGGAACACAGTCGCAATGAAGGTGGAAGTAACATTGCAGGACATAGAAGACAATGTAAAGGAGATATAAATTCACAACACTTTAAAATTCTGTGCACTCAATTTAAAAAATTATTGGGAGAGAGTGACATCAGTAAATCATCGGTACAAAGAATTATCAAGACGAAATTGTGATTATTTCCATACAGGATTCAAACCAATCAACCCATAAATCAACTTTCTGGTGAAAGACGTTTGGAATTTGCAAATCAAATGTTGACAATGGCAGAAAATAACGATATTGATTTCGGAAAGATTTTGTTTTCAGATGAAGCGCACTTTCAAATGGAAGAATACGTTAATAAGCAAAATTGTAGAATTTGGGAATCAGAAAATCCACATTATTCCATTATTAAACTCTTGCATCCGAAAAGATTAACTATCGGGTGTGGCATATCTTCAGAAATGATTATTGAACCGGTTATCTTTTCTGAAAATATTAAATCAACGGTTTATTGAAACATTCTTCAAAAACAAGTGGTACATTATGTGTATGGTTTGGGAAAAATAAGCGACTTATTTCATACAAGATGGTGCTAGACCGCATAGAACCTGCAAAGTATTCGAATATCTTTCAGAACATATCGACGGTCAAATAATTGGATTGGATTCAGAGAAATTTACTGGTAAAAGAATATGTTGGCCTCCTTATTCACCTGATTTGAATCCATGCGATTATTTTCTTTGGGGATTCATAATGGATGGTATTTATAGAATTCAAGTGGTTAATTTGGAAGATTTAAAAAATCGAATTGAAGTCAGGATTCGAGAGATCACTCCTGAAATGTTAAAAAGATTTGTAAACAACTTTGAACGACGATTAAGAAATGTAATTGTTTCAGAAGGATCTCACTTTGAAAATCTTTTATATTAATAAATATTGTTTTTCATTGAATAACTTTGTTACTGTTCATTTTATGGAATATGTTTACTTCAAAAAAGTCGTTTAAAATTGAATAATCTATAAAATAAGTCATTGTTTAACTTGTTTTTCCAAAATTTTTTGAAAAAAATAGTTACGTAACTTGTTATGATGCTAGATTTTTAAAAAAATTTTATTAGTCAATATACAATATATAGACCCTAAACTTCAATTTAACATCAAATTAACGAAGGCATACCCTGTGGGACACTTTGTAAGTGAATTTCGTTTGAAAAATCATTTGTTCTGACGATGACGGTTAAACTGTCGAAATTAATAAACTTTGATTGGCTTAAGAATTTTTTATTAATATTTTAATTTATTTTTTTAAAGCATATACTAAATATAAAAGAAAAAAGCAACTGCTATTATTTAAAGCATAAATTTAATCTCTAGAAATATTTTTACATTAAAAATTTTTTTAAATACGAAAAATTAAATTCTACTAAATCAATAAACAAAATTATAATAATTAAAAACTAATAAATATAATTAAAAATGAAAGATTTTAATTTTTATCTTATGTTTCAAATGAAATATAATTTTCATAAAATTTTAATTTTAATACACTAAATATAAATATATTTAAAATATATATTTCATATTAAAGTGAGATTTTTTCCTATTACGTTGAATTTTTTAAAAATATTATATTTAAATATTTTTACCGATTTTTTGAATTCGGCCGAACATATTTATAGTTTAGAGCTTACTAAGACCTACTCTAAATATTTTTTTAATTTGTGTGGATGCCAGAACTTTAATTCAAAATAAACCATGTCAGTGTCTTTAAATCGTGACTTCATATCAAATAGAATTGTATTTATGTCTCACTCAATTCTTTATATTCTTCCACTACTTTTAATCGATAAATATACGTTATGTCTTCTGAATTTTATGAAAATAAAACAAATAAGCATATAATTCAACAGAAAATTAATTTAAGAAACTTCATCCGTTCTCCCACACCAAGGAACATTTTTTTAATTTTTGTCAGTATTTTTAAATAATTTAAAATTAAAATTTTTTAATTCCCAAAAAAATTATTACAAGATCTATCTGAATTTAATAGTGTTACAACACATGGATAAGACTCAATTTAATGACGCTTTTAATATTCAAAACAACACTCATCCATTAAAAAATATATTTCAAGACAATATATTTCAACGGATCTATCGTCATCTTCAGGTCACCCATTAATAATCGATTCACCTGTACATAAATACAAAAATGATGATTATGTAATCGATTGCATGAAATTTTGCTAATCAAAAATCATGCTTTTAATATTATTACATTTTTTAATTTTTGAAAACAATTTTCAAATGCATTATAATTAAATTAACCTTCAAATATAAATAGGTTTTTTATGTTTTAAAAATTATTAGAAAAACAATAATAAAATTGTCAATAAGCAGGTTGAGACTGCCGATTGAACATTGATTTTTTTATTAACATGATTCCATGCAATAGATTACGCAACCATCATTTTTGTATTTATATTCAGGTGAATTGATTATTAATTAGTGACCTGAAGATGGTTATGTTGTAAGGATAGAACCTCATCCATTTCAAAAGATGAGTTTTCTGTTCTACAAAAGGGTTTTGATTCACATTACGAACGACAGTTTTGTGAATCTCTACTAATAAGACACTACAACCCATCAATTAACATTCAGAATGGGCAAAGTAAGGTTATTTCAATACTTGAAATTTTTAATTAAAATATTTTTCCCATTATTACCCAATAATACTTTAATAAATAATAATATAAAATCCCTAATATACCTTTTACAGTTAATGTATCTATTAAAATTGTTTTCAAATTGCTGATGATGATGTATATAAACATCGAAACATGTCCAATAATTATATAAAAAAGCTTTAATCAAATTATATTCTCGAAATATATGTATACAGTTGTCCCCGCCTAATCCGCGCCCCGTCTATTCTGCAATCCTCGTCCAATATGCATTAAAATCATCAAATTATGAATTTTTGGCGCATTGAACTCATATTTTAATGAAAATTTCTCAATCTGCCAATCCCCGCCTAATCCGCGTTTAAAAAAACAATTTTAAATTTTTTTATTATTATTTTTATCAAGTTTATAAAGAGTTTCGATGAATTCATCCCTTTCGTAATTAATTTCGTCATTTTAAAGTTGTTTACTAAGTTTTTAATAAATTTGTTTTAATATTATCCTTTAAAATGGGAATTCATTTAAGTTTTGATCAAAAAGAAGAAATAATTCAATATAAGAAGAAATTTAAGAAGACAACACACGCTCAATTGAAGTGTTATTTTGATGAGAAGTTTAAAAAGAATAAAAAAAATTCATAATTTGATGATTTTAACGCATATTGGGCGGGGATTGCAGAATAGACGGGGCGTCGATTAGGCGAACAATTGGTGAAATTTTGAAGCATGATGAGTCTATATTGGCTGCAGCGGCCAATACGAGGGCAGGAACAAAGAAAATTGTACAACCAGCATATCCAGATTTAGAAAAAGCCTTAGAATTATGGTGTGATAATCAAGAAGCAATTAACAATCCCATAACTGAAGCAATAATTATCTCTCAGACAGAATTGTTTTCAGCGGAGCTTAATATAGAGAATTACAGTATGTCAAACGGTACTCTGTCGCGTTTAAAGAGGAGAATAGGAATGAAAGCAAGAAAAGTGCAAGGCGAGATGGCAAATGTTAAAATTAATGATTTTTTCTCAAGAAATAGAATCGATTAAAATTTTAATGTCTAATTACGATTCACGTGATATTTTTAATATGGATGAAACTGGGCTTTACTATCGCTCAGTTCCCATCCGATCTAATTCAAAGGCTCCTATTAAAGGAAATAAAAAATTACTTTCAAGAATAACCTTGGTATTTTGTGTTTCTTTAACAGATGAAAAACTTCCACCTTTTATGATTGGTACAGCAATAAAGCCGTGTTCTTTTAATTCTTTCAATTTTCAAGATTACATAGAATACGGTTCCTCGAGAAATGGATGGATGACTTCTACATTGTATAAATCGTGGATAACAAAATTAAATCAAAAAAATGAGAAAACAAAATAGAAAAATTATTTTATTAGTTGATAACTGTCCAAGTCACACGCAGATTCCTTTGTCAAATGTTAAAATAGCTTTTCTGCCTCCAAACACAGCCATTGGACTTGGGTGTAATAAGATCATTTAAAAGTTTTTTAGAAAGCAGCAAATGCTCAAAGTGCTGACATGTATTAATTCAGGAATTTCCGTTTTTGATGCATACAGAAGTCTTACTTTAAAAGATGTTGATACTTTGCCTGGGATAAAGTGACATAACAGACAATTTCTCAATGTTGGAAACAATCTCCGATAACAATGAATATTTATTGTAAAACGCTACTTTCGTAAGCTTTGTGTGTAGATGTTATACTCTTTCTTTTGCTTTTGTACAAAGTCTTGGTTTGATTAGTTGCTCTTTGTACATAGGGTTTCCTGTGTGCGATGAAGGTGATGTATAATGGATTTATGTTTCGATTCATTTTTGTACAATGAGGCTAAGGACCTTTGAATGATGTATGTACGAGACCAGATATTATTTTCACGATAATCAGACTTATGTATTTCTTATTGTGATTTATTCATGCATTAATAATATTTTTACACTGATATTCAAAAAATCCTACAACAAGAGGGGCAAAGATTTGATTCGAGCCATTCCATTCGGTATTAAGGTTCTTGACAATAGTAAAATAATAAATGACAACAACAGCGGTAGAAATAGTCAATAAGCAAGATTCTCCGTTAAAATCACGGACTAAAGAAGAATTAAATACGGAATTTAAAGTGCTTTTTGACTTCATCAAGAATGATAAAAACGTTCAAGAGTTTTTGAGTTTAAATGATTCGAAAAATTCAAATACTCATGATACCTCTAAAATAAACTATAAGCCAGTATCATTATCAATTATCAATCAAAAATTATATGATGGCGAATATGAGAATCCCTGGTTGATTGTTGATGATTTTAATATTTTGATAAATTCTTTTAATTCTACTAAAAAAAAGAGATCAATAAAAATTAATCGATTAATAAATAACAATATAATTAATTACCGTTCATGATAATAGAATGATTTTTGATGCTTTTGTGGTTTTAATGAATTTTGAATTAAAGTACGAAGGTTATTTTTATTTTTTTTTGGATTAAAGTTTTTTTTTATCATTGATTTGGTTTTTTTTTATACTTTGTTGATTCAGTTCATTTTAATTGCTTTTATCGTAAGTAAAAATAATTGATCCATCATTATCCCGGGATCAACTATTTTTACATTTATTATCCAGAAGGGGCGAAACTTGTTGAAATTGACATGTCAGAACTAAAGGAATTATCACGTGAGTTAAATTTACCAGGTATCATAACTGTTGACGAGATTGTTAATAATCAAGAAGAAAATGTGACATTTGAACCGCAATCACATGAAGAAATTTTAGAATTTATTAAAAATGGAAAGAATCGAGATGAAGAAAATCAAACAGAAAATAAAGAATTTATTCATATCAGAAGATCTACTCCAGATGATTTCAAGAAAATACTTACAGTAAATTATGAAATTATAAAAGTTTTAGAGAATGAGGAGTGTGTTGATAAAAACGTTTTAAAAAATGTTTATTCTTTGTTGGAATATGTGCGAAAAAGATCAAAATCAGAAAAACAGACAAATACACTTGATAATTATTTTATGAAAGTCTTTTAATCAATAAATTTTATTAAATTTCTTCTTTTTTTTAATCCGCCAAATTCTTAAAAGCCCCCTTTCATTTCTAAGTGGATTAGGCGGGTACAACTGTATATATATATATATATA
>MQRK01223815.1:7710-19306 GCA_001938485.1 Girardia tigrina | reverse complement strand
CGGGGGGGGGTGGTGGAGAACATACATTTTTCCCCTACTTGATTCGATAAAACAACAAACAAAATTACAATTTATTTTCACATTTAAACGCACTTTCACAATTATTGAACAATAATTACGACAATTTGAAAAAAAGTCGAACAAAAATGAATTCCAAGAAAAGATAAAAGATTTATTCCAAAGAAAGATAAAAAAACACAATTTACAAATTACCACAAAATTGAAATTAATTAAAGTCGTAGATTTTACAATTAATAAAGAATTCCTTTTTGACGAGATTTTTTTTTGTTTAAATCTATTACTTTGATTGTTTTTCATCAAGCGATTTTCGACTCATTTGTTTACAATGAACCGGTCTAATTATATGAGGCACAGTTTCTGGAGGTACGGATTTAATTTTGGAATAATTTGTTCAATATTCGAGATCGGATTGTAAATTTAAAAAATAATTGGAAATCCATCGTCAGTTCATCAAACCATGCGATAAGCTCAATGAGATTTTTACCAGATTTAACTTCATCAATTCGTTATATAAATATGGATCCTCAATTTTAGGATTAGTTTGGTGGATTTGTGGTCATTTTTCACCCTCCCTCTCAGGGTGAATCGAACATTTGAAATTAGTAAAAGAATACTAATTTAAAAAAACTTGGAATAATCTTCTTTTTTCATTATTGAATAAATCCTGCGATTTACGAATTCATCAAGTTAACACTTGAAATTTCTTAAAGGTATCTTAACTAAAAATCCTTATAAAAAATTACATTTCGATTAATTATTAATCGTGTTCTCTTAACAATCTTTATAACAAAAGTATTCAGCAATCCAAAAGTCACAAACTCGTACATGATGCATTTAAGTTAGAAAGGCTTGACCAAGTATCGAAGCTGGATTTACGGATATTTCATTAGAATACTTACATTATTTTATTGTCAAGAATAAAAAAATAACCCTTCAAAGGTTTAGATGAGTAAAATTTTTATACTACTATATTATATTTTGGATAATTTAAATAAATACATGTCAAATGTTTTTATCCCCAGTACATTGACCGAGGAGAATTCGGACGAAAAATTCGAAGAGAAACTGGAAATATTATTCATATTGTCTTCAAACAAATATTTATCATCATTATTAAGTGGAAAATCTTATTTAAACAATAAAGGGAGAACATAAGATTCAGAGAAAAATGTTATAGATGTAAGTATAGAATTTCATATACTATGATCATTAACATAAATAGCATTTCTGAAACAAATGTGTCATGAAGAAAGCTGATGACTTTTGATTACTCTGTTTTATTTTTCATATATTTTTAGTGTTGACATTTGTCAACATCGTGGAAAGTTAAGAGTTAGAATCAAAAAACGTGTTTTGAGGAAACTCTGTTATAAAAATAAACATTGTCAAGAATGTGTGAGTTCGTTTAACAGTCATAAATTTAGATCTTGTGGTGTGCTCACTAATAATATAGTACGCAAATAACGTTTCATGACACTCCTTTGCATTATTTGTGTAGAATGTACATGTTTCGAAATTTAAATAATTTTTTTTGAATTTTTGATATTGATATTTCAAATTTCCCATTCGCTCTTACCCAAAAACTATCTCTAATATTCAGTTATATTGTTTGAGGACAATCGAATCAATTATTTTCCATTTTTGTCTCGATGAATTGAGGTTTTATCATGAATTGTTTATCCCTGAACTGAATTACTTACTACCTCACTTTTTATATTTGTAAACATAAAAATGTGTAAAGAAATTTCATTAAAGAATTAAATATTAAAGAAATTAAAAAAAGTAAATTTAAATTTATTTATCATGGTAATTATTAAATTTAAATTCAGACAAAAATTTTTTTGTCTGAATGGAATTGGATAGTCGACAAGTGTGTGCCAAGTCGAGAGAGATGAATATGAAATATATTGACATAATAGGTTGGATTGGTCAACCAATCAGAGCGAGCTTCGTCAGAAAATAATTTGTAATGGATTTTGAAATCAATTTTTAGGATATCAATTTTCAATTCAACTATTTTATATTATGCACTAACGATTTGAATTTTTAGTTAAAACGAATTTGGGATTGAATCTGAGTTATTGTAGAAAAAATAATATTTTTGTATAAATGAATTATTTGGAGACGAATTTCTGGTTTTTAAAACAATTAAAATGTGAGCGATCTTTGAGCTTTCCGTGGATGACTATTCTATTCTAAAATTAAAAAAATGATGATAAACTGAATAAAATCGGTAAAAAAATAAATTTCGATGGGGCACAGCACGAAACACAGTATATCCATACCCATGACCTTGTTTCCACTTGTCAGTCTCTATAGATCTCTTGAGACTGTATCGAACGGCACATAAAAAATATTAAAATTATGCCTTTGTTTGGGACTCCATGTTAATATTGTAATGAATATTTGATAAAATAATGTTATTTCCTCCCTAAAATAATTCTTTAATAAATCAGAGTTAATAATTTCTTAATTTCAATTTACGATTAATAAAAAAGATTTATTAAATACTTTTACTTCTTCTATAAAACCTACAATATTATTAATAATATATATATTGTTTTGTAGATAATATTCAATATGCTTATTCTTTTTCTTCACCAAAAATAAGATATTTATAAAATATTTAATAATAAAAGGAAAACAATCGATTGATCTTATAAATATTGCAACTGTCATTTAAAAAATAATTTCATTCAATCAATAAATAAATTTAACCTATAAATTTTTTCTCACAAAAAAATCTAAACTTAAAAATTATATTTCACAAATTTTAAAAAATTTTATATTAAAAAACTTTCAACAATGAATTATTTCAATTTTTTATTTTATTTATAATTTTACAATGATTATTTATTTGAAACTTTTGAATTGTTTTATTTTCTCATCCATCAACAAACAAAAATCTGTATTATTTACTTAAATAGAAATCTGAATATAATTTGTCATTTAAATAAACAAACTTGTCGACAAGTAAATATAAAATAATATGTTTTAAAAGAATATTATTTTGAAATACCTTGTATTATATTATATTTCATATATTACTTTAGAGTATTTATAATTTTAGAATCTTATTAAATTATAATTAAAATAAATATATTTTACAAAAATTAAACATAATATAATTCAAATTCGAAAGCAAATTGAAATTGTTTATTGGTTTCGACGAATTAACCGCCCTACCCATACGAACGTACGCGATACGGCCGCTATATTATCACCCGGACGCAACAAACTGTATCCCGTACGTTCAGGCACAAAAAAACTATATTCGAAAAAATTTTTAGTGTAATAAAATAAAAATGTAAAATGTTTGGTTTTATTTGTATTTTTAGTGTAATAAAATAAAAATGTTTATTTTTTTTGTATTTTTTAGTGTAATAAAATAAAAATAAGTGCTAAAATATATGATTTTTATTATGAATAAAAAATTGCTTTGTAGCAGTGAGGTCCATATCCAGTATCCTCTCACCCCGAAAAGTCATAAATCACGAGCTTTTTGAACACCAACAATATTTTTTTATGAATTGAGATGATGTTGATAGATATATTACATTCAATACAAAATATATTAGCTAAAATATTCAATAGATTATTATTACAAGAATTATTCGGCGACATCTTATGTGGAGAACCTCTGACTTGCAAAGGATACAAAAAAATGTCATAAAAGAGTCTATTGAGTAAAAGTTTTTTCTGGTATATTGTAAACAAGTATTATTATTTCAAAAAATAATGAAAAAAAACCCGATGTTTTTTTACCTACTTTTTGAATAATAACCCAGAGGTAGGGCGGTTAACCATCATTTTCAGAACAACTGATTTTTTTTAAAAAAATGTACTTATATACTGCGGTAATGATTATGCAATCAATGCGTCATCAATAAATCATTTATAAACTCTCAATAAAGTAATCGAGAGTGCATTTTGAACGCTAATCTCAGGATCCAAAGATCCTCAGTTATATGTAACGCTTTACATGTTACTCTCTCTCAATAATTCATAAATTGACTGCTTAAAATTTTAAAGTTATGGGTGTTTGTACCCCTTTTACAATGTTTAATATGTCCAGCAATATTACTTTCCTTAAGATTGTAGTCCTGGATTCTCTTATAAAGATGAGGCGAAGTATCTCCAATATATGTGGAATTACACCCATTTCATGTATATTGGTAAATGAGATCGGAACACAATCCTAACGGTGTTGAAGATTTATTACTAAACATACATTCAATATTTTTGGTACGGTATATTATTTTTAAAACTATTGTATTATATACTGGTTTTAAAATGAGGTTTTTTAAATGATTTATTGATGACGTATTGATTACATAATCATTAACTGCACTATATAAGTACATTTCTTTTTTAACAATTTCAATTGGCTTTTGAATTTAAATTCTAATGATTTGCTATTTTTTTCAAATTTATTTACAATAATATAATAACAAAATAATAAAATTCATATGAAATTTATTTTCCATACAATAGCAACATTACATTTTGTGTTTAAACATTTATTGAAAACACCAAGACTCATTTTCAGTAGCACGATCTGCGGAAAGCCTCGTTCTTGATTATAATGTTTTTATAGCTATGTTCAAATCTTTAAATTAATTAAGGAGATAAAAATAATATTAACTTTTAATTTCTCAAAATTTTATTGTATAAAAATGCATTAAGTAATTTTTGAAAATAAACATTAGTTTTTAAATTATATTAAATTCAATAAGTTAAAATCGTTTATTAAAAATATTATTAAAATATATAATTATAAAACTATTTAATGAATTAGTTTTAAACACATTAATCTCATTAGATTTAAATAATTCAATAACATATCAATCCCATCTGAGTCGGAGAGTCATCAATCTTAACAACATACAAACAACAAACTTACAACATTCAGATTTTTCCTTCACACCATAAAAACAGTTATCTAGTACAAAGGTGGTCAAAAAGTCAATCGAAAAGCAAAGTTTGATGGATTAGTCGCTTTATCTTGACATGGAATAATCAGTTCTCAACAGCAAAAACTTAATGAACTGGATTTAGCTTAATTATCGTCTACAATCGTCACTGTGTTGAATCTTTTCTTCGATTTTCTGGATTTGTTGTTGATCATTAAATTTCTGTAATTTATCAATTTCAGTACTGCTTTCTAAATATTCAGGTTTTCGCATCCGTTAACATTTTCCTAAAAACTCGATCAATGCTTTTGCAACTCATAGCTCAACTCCATTCTGTCTCAATTGAATCCCCAAATACTCTCCCCTAACTGAACTGCGAACAATTATCCTTTATATGAAGACTTCGAACTCGCTTAATTCTTTAATATAGTGAATAATAAATGCTGTTGCTTAGTATACATTGACCGGTGTCTCAGTGCAACCGATAACAACTTTGACAAACGTTTAAAGTAACTTTCTATTATAGAAGTGTAATGAAAAAATCTCAATCTAAAATGTAAACCCTTTATTTGAAATAGAATGTTTATTCATTATTATTTTATTTTTAGAGTATACAATATTTTTTAACTGTTATTAAAATTAAACAATTCGTAAGTTAAGAGGAGAAATCATACTAACTCAATTCCAGGGCTGCGGAGTCGGACTAAAATTTCCTGACTTCGACTCCGTCTCCAACTTCTATATTTTTAAAATGTCTTACTCCGACTCCCACTCCAACTTTGACTCAGCCTTCGACTCCGACTCCGCAGCTCTGCTCAATTCTATATTTTTTATAAAAAATATTATTGTTGTAGATTTAAAAGATTTAAACATATATTTTAAATTCACTGTAAATAAAATATAGAAATGCTTAGATAAAATAAAATAAAAGAGCTTTTAAATCAATATTTTTTTAAAAAAAACATTTATATTTTAAATCTAGAATTATAAAATCATCAAATGCATGAAAAAATACATTTTTTTGCGTATTTCCGTCTGTCTGTAACATTTTGAATAACTTGGAGAAAGATAATTATCTTCATTATGAAAAATTATATATTTTTGGTACATTTTCATCATTAATAACTTTAAATAATTAATGTCGACGAAGCTGGAGATATGCTTGGGTTCCCCATCTCAGTGAGATGGACTGGTTGTTAAAGACCAGCTTTAATAATTAACATATACAAATATAACAATATTTTTAAAAATTTAGGACCTTTAAAAATAATTAATATTTATATTTAAATTAATAAATACAAAAAAATATTTATTATTTTATTAGATGGCGACAATTAAAACAAATGGAAAATAAATGAAAATAATTATTAAAAAAAATTTTATATAAATTATAAGAAATAAATAATTATTCTTACAAATATAAATATAAATTGGCATTTCTTGCAGAAGAGAAAATTAGTTTTGCAATTGATTATTTAATTAAATGTAGGAGGTATAAAATATCATTTTTTTCTAAATTGTGAGGATTTTTGGGAAAAAGCTCTTCTTTTTTGAGAGGATTTGTATATTTGTATTCATAATATAATGTAATATAATTATTATTCTTATTGGTTTCCCATTTGTTCACGAACATTTGACTCTGATATTTTTATTTCTTTTACTTTTAAGATGACAATAATTCCAACAATTGTTGGTGAGGGTAGCTCCTGGAGTGTCACCACTTCACATAAATCATTTTATACAGAATCAAGAAAATATTATTAATGTATGGATTTTTATTTATTTATTGTCTTTTATTGACAGTTGAAAAAAAGACTGACAATTGAGAACTTTCAAGAAAGGGAAAGAAACATTATAAATTTGAGCTATTTTACTATATTCAAGCGCTGTTCTTTTTTAATATTACAAAGGTTTTTATAAACTATTGGTTTTGAAAATATATTAGTGATAAAAAACAAAAGAAAAGAGAAGTTTGTGTTGTCTCAGTAAAAGAATAACATTAGTAAATATGTGATTGGAATTACAATAAGATACATGGAGAGGAAATTAATTCATGGTTTTACCGAAAATTTTGCCAGTTTTGAAAAATAATGAAAGTAAATTGAATAAATAAATAATTAAAAATAAAATAATTAAATAATTTTAAATAAATGATAATCACTAAATAAATAATTGGCTTTATTTTCTATCATTGAGTTTCTCAATAATCGAGTTTTGGTTTCGAATTGTTTGTGATTGATGATCACGTGGTTTTCTTTGTTTGTTTTGAATTAACCAATACGTGATATCCTTTATTTGAATTGGTGTGTATGTGTGAATATGATTGCGTGTATGTGTGTCTGATTGATAAAAGAAATGTTTTTTTGAAGTTCATACATAAAATTCTTGAAAAAAAAGGTAATGAAGCATTACCAATTATATAAAAGATATTTCAATATTAAATAATTATTATTAAACACGTAAATTTATTATTCAAGTAAAGAAAATCGACTTAAAACATTCTTTGTATGAATTAACTATACCCGAATTATGATTCGATCATACAAATGTTTTATATATATATAATAATCTGTCTAAAATCAATATTATGTGAAATATTTTAGGTTGTCAAGCATGAAATTCGTAGACATACTTGCAATAAATTCAAATAGTTATAACTCTACAATGACTTAACAGCTGGTAGCTCAGTGTTTTTGTTTGATAAAATGCTACGACACAGCAGACAGTCTGAAATCAGTGCAGACATTTCGAGGTCAACCAAGAAAAATGGTAGACAAGGACAAAATAAAGGTATCCGTTGAGTCGGATCCATTACAAAGTGTTCATGATTTATCGCTAACGTTTGCTGTTTCAAAGCAAACAATATTGAATTAATTCGCTGAAATTAGTAGAATAAACAAGTTTGATTTGACAATGGTGCACATTTTATCTCCAATGTTTTAGTAAATATTCAATCAATCATAGCATTCAGAATAAGCGTTCTTCAATTTACAACCCTCAAGCAAATGAGTTTCGAGAAACGGATGAACTGAAACAAAACAAAAGTGGTAGAAGAGAACAAAGAATTGGTGACTTTGGAGGAAGTTGAAAAAGATTTGTTAGAGTATGTCGGAATTATGGAGCCATCAAGCATAACGAAAACTGAAAAATCTCGAAAGACTTGATGTTTAGCTGGAAATTTACAACCTAGTTGGATGGTGCTGGAAGAAAGATAAATCGGAACTGGATTTCAAATTGCGCTATAAGCAGCGAACTCAAGCAAACTATGCCAAAAATCGTTGATAAACCTTGCTAAAGAATCCATTTAAAATTGTTGATGACGGGATTACACATAATGGCAAAAAGTGCAAGGCGTTTGATCAATTTACCTTTAAAATGAACGATGACTTCAAAATAAAAACTCAACTTTTAAAATTGGCTCCTATCATTCAAAGATACATATCACTTCATGTAACTCCCTCTGAAGAACCTGAAGATGCGGAGAAGAATTAGGAAGAAACTTTACCAAGATCTGGGAGACAACGAAGAAGCCCGAAACATTTGGAAAATTACATTCAGAACTATTAAAAAGAGAGAGGTGTTGTGACTAAGCTAAAAATATATATTGTTTGTTTGTCTGCATCAACGTAAATTTAAGATGGATTTAAAAAATAAAAGAGTGATTTAAATTTTTATTTAGAGAAGATGCTACAAAAACCGAAACAATTAGTTGATAACAAGTAACATAAAGTAACAAGCGTTTGTCAAAAATATTGTTCTTTTATTAAAATAACTTTGTAATTATTTTAAAGGTATTTTTTAAAATTTCAAACAGATAACAATCATAACTAAATGTATTTTTTGTTGTTAACTGTATTCTTGAACATAAAATACTTTTGCTTCTAACGTTCAAAGTGTCCTGAAAAGTTTAAAGATCACCAAATGAGGCCCCTATAAAATATACTTCTCTTTAAATGATTTTTGTATATTATCTCCCTTTTCTTGTTTTCTTCTCTATTAAAATATTGTCGAATTGTTCTCCTGATTCTTTATTAACAAATGTAATTTCATTTAACTTCTATCAATAACATATATTCAAATATAATTTTTTTAATTTAATAATTTTAATTAATATGAATAATATTTAATTTTCAAAATCAACAAAATCAACGATTTCTGTAAATTACAATTTGAAAAATTATATTTCATATAAATAATCTTCGATGAGACAATTTTCAAAGAAAAAAATTATTTGAGCATTCTAATTATTAAATTAATTTTTAATGTATCAATTAAATATTTCCTTATATAACCTAAATTATTCTTGCTTTAATTATTTAGGAAGATTGAAAAAAAAACTTTTATCGAGTCTTGATTTAATTAATCACAGAATTATAATGTAAATCTCATTTCCTTCCTTTTTTATTTATCTTACATGTATAAAATGTATTCTGATAAAATATAATATAATTTTGATTTTTCATTATTTTTGAATATATTATTTGAATTTTACAAATTTGATTTTGTTTGTTTCATTGACATTATCTTCGATGATGTTTGATTCAAGATTTGAATTCATGATTTCACTCAATAATTAATTAATCAAAATAAAACACAAATTTAAACAAATTTCTTCTCGGTAATTTAATCATTTCGCCAAAATTCATTTATAAAATTTTCTTTAAAATCGATTTTTTACTTTGAATAAATTTATAAAACTTTCACCATTAAAATTTACCTCTAAAATTTATTACTTTTGTTTTGAAAAATATTTAACTTATTTTAAAATTAAATTTATAATAAACTTTTTATTTTCAAAATAATATAATTAAAAATATTTAACTTAAATTTAATGACTTTCAAATAATATCATTCTACGTTATAAATTTTACCCAATTTATTGTTTGTATAAAATTCCATATAACTTCCTTATTTCTTTATTTAAAAATTGTAATCTAAGAAAATAAACAAGAGTTAACACGTAAACATTTATTTCAAATGAAATTCAATCACTGGTTTCTAAGAATTAAAACAAATTGATTTCATTGTTTTTAATAATTTTCCACGACAACCTCTACAGATTCATCCGCACTCAAATCTCCATTAATAATGAAATCATCGACATAGGCTGGTTTACATGTTTCCCGTTGTGGAGACGCTCTTTTAGATTCTTGACTTCTCTCTTCTACCAACTCGCCCTCATCAACATTCCCGATTTCTAGGCTTCGCGCATGCTGTTGATCCGGTTGATGTGGAAGAATATCCGCAACATGTCGCGGGTTACATAAACCATTACAATTAATCAAAAACTTAACCGAATCTAATCGTTTCATCGCAGTCCCTTTCATATCGGTTTTATCAACACTAGTTGGTTTTTCGCAATTTTGACCGGTTCACATTCTCTATTTTGACTGTCTTTCTGAGCGATTCTAACCCAGTTGATAAATAATTATACATCTTCAGACTCGACGGCTGCTTGTTGTCGAAAGGAGTATTATTATAGCACCATACTGCTTCTAAAATTTCTATATTAAAACGACACTCTATTCTGTGGACCGTTCTATGATTTCGATCAATAATGTCGTTGTAATTTGGTCTATTTACGGCCTTTTAAATGACATCGACATTCCATCTTTTCATTAAGCGAATAAAATCATCTGAATGGAACGAACTATAATTATCGGCTAGTAGTTCTTGAGGCACACCGCGTTCGGAAAATACGCTTATAATTCCCAAAAATCGAATTAACAACCTCCGACCTAATCTGCTTAAAAATTCCGAAGCGTGCGGACCACAATCGATGATACTCAAATACTTCCTCTGATTATATTTCGTACAATCTATAGCTAATCTTATCGAAATTTCACTTACATTCAACGTTCCTTCTTTCCATTTTAGCGGCGCTGATCAATCGATTGGTATTGCTGAATTTAGAAATTAAAGTTTTAATGTCTGTATTTGATGCGTCGATGTTCAGTATTTTTGCACAAGTAGTGAATCCTCCTTGTTCCCAGGTGACATTTGTTGGGAAGTTCCACAAGACTTTCGTGACTACCTGAAATTAATGAGCAAGAATTACTCTGTTTTACTTGATTTCGTACTCTGGTCATCTCGTCCGCCGATTCTTCTCGCTGTACATAACTCTTTGATGATCGCCAATCTTCTTCTAATCGACAGTTCCCTGAACGCTCTTGTACACAATTTCGCACGATCCGCTAACACGGTGGATATCCAGGATACGACCGACTTGGTGTCCGATTTAACCTTTACCTTTTTCATCCCCCATTCAATACATAAGTTTAAATCTTTCACTACAGCTTCCACTTAAATTTATATGGCAGGACTCGTCTGTTTTTCCTAAACATGGTGCATTTTTAATTATGTGGCCCTTGACCTCGAGCACAACACCAAAGTAGTTATAATAAGGCAGACGGAAGCCAATGTTTCGACCCCCTCAAAAACATCACTTTTTTAATTTAACCCACAAAATCAGCGAAAAACAGCGATTTTATCCCATTTTTCCCATAATTTTTGTCAAAAACCTTTCATTTGGCCGCCCACCCACCACCCGAAGATCTTCCAAATTTAACAATTTTTTAACTGAATTATTGAAATATTTCATAAATATAAGAATTACATAACCTACTTATGTTTCACATGTTACTTATATGAGGGGTTAATTT
>MQRK01223810.1:4713-14928 GCA_001938485.1 Girardia tigrina | reverse complement strand
CTTGTGATACTAATAAATGTTGTAAAACTCATATTGATGTTGTTAATAAATATCGCCACTAATAAGTTCGACCATACAAATTGCACATTCTCCTTGACCTTCTATTAGTATATCGCCTTCATAATAAAAATAGAATAAATCAATACTTTAAAAAAGAAATAATGATTATTATATAATTATAGTTTATCAATAAATAATTATTATTGGGTCGGTGAAAGCTGTTGCTTCGACTGATGGAAGTTCCGTTGTATTACTGAGTGGGAAGAGTCCCCAATTTGATATTGGGAAGTGTTTGTAAATGAATGAACAACAGCAGAAAACAAATTAAATCTGTATTTAGATCAACTTCGATAGTGTTACAAGCTATTGTGGCTGATTATGGAGGTAAAACTGGGAGATATGATTAGTGGGAACGATGGTACCGATGATTTTTCGGAGTGGATTGCCAAATGCCTCAAGAAGCCTGATGATTTTGAATCGGTAATGGCGCTCTTCTTATCTAAAGGAGCGTTTATTGTATATGACGGTCAGGTGTACAACATAAAAGGGAAGTAACGGAAGCTGAGGTGCGCGCTGGAAAAGGAGTTTTGTATCGACCAAGTCGCGGCGTTCGGTGAGCTATGCCACATGAGGTTGCGGATAATGAGATGATAGACGTATTTGTAGCCGACATAAAAAGTTTGGTGCGTTTAATTGACCCTAACGGTAGCGATGAGTGGGTAAACAGCGCCGTTATTGTGGGGCGGCCGGAGTCTGTCTAGTAGTATATCAAATGGGCTTGTTCACTGGTTGATTGGCCGCTATCTAAGATTATTGTAACGGCTCGGGTGATGATTAGGTCGGATGCGTGTATGATGACACCGGTTCGGAAACAATGACATAGCAGTAATTCGGGAAAAGAGCGATTGATGGCGGTCAAATGGCAAGGTTTTTCAGATGCAACAACACGGGGAAAATTTTTGTAGAATAGCACCTTGAAAGTATTTTGTTTGTGGCGAAGAGGGACTTGAAGTTAGTCCACATAAGTGTGTGAAGCAACCAAAAAACGAATGATGGAACGGCAGCCTACGCAAATGTCTTCCCATGTCAATATGTGCAGTTACCAAGGTTCGATGTTGCATTGAATGGAAGAACTGTACGAATGTTTATTGATTCATGCAGTAGTAGGTCACTCGTGGTTCAGAGGGTGGTGGAATTTCGTGCGATTAAAAGGGCTTACGTGAATGCTGAATGGAGAGGCGTTTGAAGGCACACAAGTGTGTGATGCAGTAGTGAATGTCAGGGGGATTGACATTCCGTTAACTTGCATGGTTGTAGAGGAGTTACCTGGGTGTACATTGCTTATAGGTCTCGATGGAATTAGAAATCTGAACGGGGTTCATATTCGAGCAAATGGAGGTGTGATACTTGGAACTGAAGTGAAGTCGTTGGAAGAGGCAAACGTCTGCAGCATTTGGGTTTATCCGCTCGCTGGTAATGGAAAGATCATCGAGACAGTTATCGACGCGGAATGTGAAGAGAAAGGCAGTTCAGTGAAACTATACCTTTTCAACTTTAAAATGAGAATAGTAAAATTCAAAATGGGAATAGTAAAATTCAAAATGGGAATAGTAAATTTCAAAATGAGAATAGTAAAAATTAATTATAACTTTAATGGTGACTTTTAATATAAGCATTAAGTAGTATACAATAACTTTTATATCGAAATAAAATACATAGTTAATCAATAAATTATATTGATGCCTTATTAAAATGAATAATATTAAAAAATCAGAGAAAGGAAATAAAAAAACTGCGACTGCTAACTGTTGTGAACTCAGGGGGTGATAGAAGAACACTTGCTAGTTGTACTATAATGAAAACAATGTCTGTGAGAAACAACTATGGGATTCAATTTTCAGCTAAGCTTTTTAATACTTTATACCATTTTTGCATGGTTTAGAAAATTTTCTTATTCAAACAGTTGGATCACTTCCTGCTTGCTACCAGTTTCATATTTATGTTATCATAATGATCACAATCTCCTTTGGTAGTTTAAGTTGCATCACACTTGTTACCAACTGTCTTTCCGATGAGCTCTAGATTAAGATTAATTATGTATAAACCAACTTTCGTGTTGACACAAATAGGTAATTGAGAGAGCATTCATTTCTTACTTCATAGAACTTTTTTACTTCATGTTAATTTGATAAATGTTAATACTTGCAACATATTCGGATGATTTGAATACAAATATCTATATTAAGTTAGTCGATATAGTTAAGGCTTTTAATTTTAAAAGTTTTAACTTAGCGAAGGGGTTCCTTTATTATGAATGTATGGATAACATTTAGTCGCTCAATGCAGTGAGCTGTTAGACTTAGTGAGCTATCAAGGTACGGATGAACTTTTCTATCATTAAACCTATACATTAGATTTTGAAGGTTGTTTTTTCAATAAAGACAAAATTTTTTAGTAGTATTATATAATTGACATTATCTTTTTTAATGTTTGATTCGAGATTAAAATTCATCATTTCACACAAAATTTATTAATAAAAATAATATGCATTTTAAACAAATTTCTTGTTAATTTAATCATTTCGTCAAAATCCATTTATTAAATTTTCTTTATATTTAATTTATAAATTTTATCCAAATTTATTTTAATTTTGAATTTTAAAATTTATTTATTTTCAAAATCATTTCGTAAAAATAATATTAATTTTACCCCATTTATTATTTATTTTAAAATTCTTATTTTGAAACATTTATTAATCATTCCCCAATTAAAATATATCGATTTTAATTATTCTAAACTTGTGCTGATTTTATAAATTTAATTTTTGTTGGTTTTTTAAAAAATTCATTTTAATTTTTTTTAAGTTTTATACACTTTATGTATTTTTTTTTGTTTTACGCTTTTATTTAATTTTTGTTAAAATTTCAATTTAAACAAAATATATATAAATTATTTGACGAATTGAAAATTTGAACTAACTCCTCATAGTTTGATTACCTCCTCAAAATTACTTTGTTTCTCAATATATGAAAAGATTTTTGTATTTGTATTAGAATTAGAACATTTAATATGTTGTTTTTTTGTTTCGGTAAATATATATATTTCCTTTTATTTTAGACGGTTGTTTTGGAAGGCAAGTATTGGAAGCGTAAAAACAATATAATCGTTCATCAATATAAAAAGTGGAGAGAATTTTCGAAACATAAAAATCTAATAAACTCCACAAACTCAAACAGAAAAGCTCTTTTTAAATCAATACATGTACAAAGAAATGGGCATTTTAAATTTACCAGTAGTAGTCCACCCCCCAATTTGAATGATATATTTATGGATTTAGACGATTTAGATTTACCCTACTGTGATATGTCTGAGGATGAACTCCCGTCAGAGATTATGCAGCCTCAATTGACAAATCTGCAACCTCGAATGGACAGTTCTATTGATTTTCTCAATGAATTTCTCTGCTCACCACAAAAACTTTTCAAAGGTCAAAAAAAATTCTCTTCAGAAACTTGTCTCAATTCATTTGAGTCATCTCAGACAAATGACTCACATTGCAATACATTTGAAAATAATTTAGCTAATTATTTTCAAGCTCCAGTTACTTCATTGTCTGATATTAAACCACCATCTCTTTTTAATGCTTCCAACTCTCTTCTTCCCAATGCAGGTCAGAATTTATATTCTCAGAGAACCTTTCCATCAGATATCAATCCAAGTTGGAATGATGGAGCTTTATGTAAAACTCCCAACCTATTATCAATTTTACTTCAACCCATATCTACCACTGGTCTGTGTCAAATTGAAAATAAGGTACTTATTGATTTTATTTTATCCTTATTCTTTGATATTTATTTTGATACATAAATCATTGTTTTAATTATGTTAATTAATTATTGGTTATAATGTCTGATTAACACTGATTCACAATACATCATGCTATAATTGAAATTAATTATGCAATATCCATTTTTTAATTTTTAAAATCATTATTAGATTAAATTATTCAAAGGATTTTAATATTATTTAAACTGATTTAATTTTTTCGCACCTAAATATATTTTTTTAATTAAAAAAATGATTTAATATTGTTACAAAAAATAAATAAAAAATCCAGGTAATGTTTTCATTTTTACGTAATATATTGTCTCTGGTTATCAATATGTGTTCTATATCGCATATGTTCAGTTTTTGGATTAAAGGAAGTGAAACTGGATTGTAGATTTTTGGAACAATATGCATTTAAGGGTTAAATATATTATATTATCTTATTATTTTTTTACCATTATTAAATCTTATTAATTCTCCATAAAAATTACACTTCGAGACATTTTTTCACCTCGATGTTTTTACCTTTACCTGGCTCAATATTTTGAGCTGAACACAAATATGAGGTCCATTTTAACCAATCACGTAAGGCTTTTGATTTAAATATAGTTTTTTCTATAAAAATAGTGTTTTTTTACGATTTAACCGCTATACTGTAAAGGTGCTTTCAACAGATAGATTTCAATGTGATTTGCAGCGGTTTACAGAGAATATCTTATAGTTTAAATAAAAAAAACCACTTCAAAATCTGTCAATGGGTAGATTCTTAAATGTAAGTTAAAAATATTATATAAAGTGCTGTTTTTACTAAAAACCCTTTTTTCATACAAAGATGAATATAAAGTGGTGAAAAACACGACCGAAATGTATTGATAAACATTTTACAATTTGTCAGGTATTTCTAGCAGCCAGCAAAAATTGGATATCATTCTTTCATCAGCACGTCTTTGATAGCGCTTTCAAGGGACGAAAGCGTCTAAAAATCTGGAACACCGAATTCCTTAAGCATGGAGTTGGCTAAGCGAGTCTGTTTCTTAGATAGTTTCAGCTTTCTAACTAACTTTTTAAGCTGCTCTTGGTTAATTTTACTAGGAGCTTGCTCTATTACATCTCCTACGTCCGATAAATCAGACTCAGAAAGACTACCTTCCTCCTCAACAATTTGTTTCGGTGGCAGATATAGTTCTTCATTCATTTCATTGGGAATTGGACTAATAGCTGATTCCAAATTTGGATATACTGTGCTTTTGCTAAAACCAAGAATATTTGTCATACAAAAATAATAATCGTCGAGATGATTTTTCTGTTCTCGCTAGACCATTGTGGTGCTAAACGGTAACCTTTTTAATTTGTTTGTCGACCACATGGGTAGATTACTGTTGCACTTCTTACAGACAGAATGTGGCGCGAAGGGTTTCTCTTGATCTCCATTTTTTATTTGAAAATAATCGAAATATCGCGCTTTGATAAGTGGAGATATTGGATTCCTTAAACGTATATGATCCGCATGGTTGGCATTACATTCATCGAGATTTTTTTCATCGATGAAAAAAATTTCGATTTAATTCATTTCGGTAAAAGTAATTTCTATGAAAGTACTTTCGGTGAAAAAATTTACGATGAAAGTATTATATACATATATCGATCCGCACATGTAGAAAAAGTTGTTGGAGTCATTCTTGAAGCATCTATACGCCATTAAGTAAAACTTCAACAAAACTAAAATATTAAATATTTTAAATCAAAATAAGCTGATTAAGAATGCAAATAAGCAAGTGTTAACTTACATAAAAAACGAATATCAATTGTAGATATTAAAAAACACGTTGCAGTAAAAATCTCATTCAAATATAAAAACAAAATATGCAATTTTGGCATTTATGCAAATTACTCAAAACCTAGAGGGCATAGAATATTATATGTATACATTTTTTTCATCCCCTCCCAACGCTCTATAATAATATCTTAGTCTAGAGTTACTAAATATTGTTGTCATTCAGTGTTATTATTATGGGACGGAATTTAATGACCTTAAAAATAAAAAAATGACTATTTTATTTTCTCTCTTTCCGGGTGAGATATTATTTTGTTCTTCCCCTCTGCCAATAGAGTCGCCACCGTCACCAATCCACCGCAGTTACACCACTGCGCCACCCACTCTGTTATCAATGATTATTATTATTATTATTAAGGTCATTAAATTCCGTGCCCTAGTTATTATTAATGTATAATGTACGTTACAAATTGTCTAATTCATTAAAGTAATTAATAATTGGCTATTATTATATCTAAAAAATAAATTTACAAGTTCATTTATTAAAAATCTTAAATCTTTGAAAGTTTAAAAATCTTGACAAAACCTTGAATCCAAATAGGTACCTTTTATATGCATAATTTGTGTCATACTTTTGACAGGTAAGAACATGTCTATTTGAAAAATATTGCTTTCTGTTCGACCGAAGAGTGGTACATCCTATACTAAAAATTTTAGGATTACATTTCTATATTTCCGACTGCATTGTTAACACTTACGCGGACACTGTCTGCATTTGCAATCATAACGTATTTTTTTAGATGCATCTACATAAGCATTCATTAAAGATTTGGTTATTATCATCGCATTTGCAAACGCATGCATATTTGCTATTCCTACTACATTGGTATCCCTAGAAATCACAAAGCACTTCTGTAGTTACAGAAATGGTACTACTTAATGGTATTTATGTAAGTTTTAGGTTATATAGTAGACATAAATAGCAAAAACAAATAATGTTATTTTGTGTCTTTTCTTAATCACTAGTGTCCGCGAAAGTGTTAAATATTGTTAAATATAGTTTCATGTGTTTTGATTTATTTTCATTTGGGTTTAATTATTTCAGGTAGCATTGCATTTTAATTGAACTGAATCGTTCAATGTAGAGTTAATTTCTTGAATAAAATCTATAAAAATGTTGGGTCAGATGCAAACGTTTTGTCAAAAAAGAGACTTATTTAAAATATATTTCCAAGACAAACTATTTCGATGGATCAACTGTCATCGTCAAGTCACTAACTAAATTTTGATTCACCTGTATATTAAATTAAAACAAATTAAATTAGCTTAAAACAAATATCTAAAAATATCGTTAAAAAATGAAATTTAATTTTAAAATATTATATTATTTTAAATTTATTAAATACTAAAAAAATTATAAATATTTTCTAGTGAAAAAATATATCGAAATTTGCTTTAAATAATTTCTGATAATAACAATTATAAAATATAAATAATCCATCAGGGTAGAGGAGGCACCACTCTAAAACAGCCATACAGCATAAGAGAATATTCCTCTTAAAATTCCTTTTACAATTATAAATAACTGCATCACTTGACAATTAAGTTAACACATTACTCGGACCTTGCCGGGCATCACATTCAGGACAGAACTTCAAATGGTTGTGACACAGTTTGTACCTCTGTCAAGTTTGTTTTCAAGAACTTTACTGAATGATTATGAACTGTTTTAAATTTATTTTGTTCAATTTAAAATTAGTTCAAAGTTTAAAAGTTGTAAAAGTCGGTTTATTAATTATAAACAAATATTTTTATTTATATAATATAAGCCTCAGGTAATGAATCATAATGGTTTGATGTTTTAGGTATTTATGCATTCATGCAAATTCAGTTCAGCTTCCATTTGATAAATGCTAGAACACCTATGGTTCTCTGATTGGCCGCCAATTGCTAGAATATAATATAATCTTGATTAGATATCATACTCTTCTCATGTCACGCAAAAGTGAAGATAGCAAATATGTTACACTGGAAGGAGGGGTAATTAAAAAATTGTACATAGCCGTATAATGGAAGGATCTTTAAGTCATGCTCACTTTACCATCACTAATAGGTGTACCACGATTTGGTTAAAACTGATGCCATAGTCAATGCGTTAATACATTATTTTAATCAATTTTAAATACGTAATTATTATATGCGTTAATGAGTTTAATTTTACCTAAATAATTAATGTATGTTAGAATCATTCATTATATTGCTATAGAACTTCGATTTTGTGAAGAAATTTATAGACTTCATTCAAATTCCTCAAAGAAATTTATCATTTTTTATTACTTTTGACGATAGTTCTAGAAATTTAGTAAATACTTAAGTACCCTAGACAAGATTTCATACTCCAAGGAAGAATGTAAGTAGCGATTTAAGAGTTCTTTACATTGAAGTATTTTTTTTTACTAAAGTGGTAGGAGGCTCTATACATTTCGGGAAGCTTTTTAAAGCAATTTATAACATGACATTGTGAAGTTATGCCGAATTTGTGTAATTGCCGAATTCACGAACTCGGCAATTTTTTTAAACATTTTTTAATTCAATTATGAAATTGATATTAGTATTTAATACGAAACAATATCAATTTAATATGAAAAATATCAATTTACTTTGAAAAATGCTTTTAAAATACAAACGTTTGCAATTCAGCTTGCCACCAAGGTAGAAATTTAAATAACTATGAATAAAAATTTTACATTTGGAATCTATTTTGCATAATAAATTAATATTTTCTCATTAAATAAAGAATGTTAAGTTAATTTGATTTTTTTTATATTAAATTGATATTTTTTCATATTAAATACACATTCTTTCATTTTAAATTGAGAAATTTTCATTTTAAAATGAAAACTTTTCATATAGTAAGTAAATTTGGCAAAAAATCACTAGTTCATGAATTCGGCAATTACATTATTTCAGCAAACTGTTGCCGATTTCACGAATTCGGCATAACAGCGACATGGAAATCTTTGATTTTAAGTAATTTGTTGATGCGTTCAATATCAACCCGGGTTAGACTACAAAGCATATTACGAGAATAATAATACTTTATTCTGATAGATAATGAAAATTTATTTTTTATGAAACACCATTTATTGTTTTCTGCTTACTGGGATCAGTATAAATTTTCATCAAGTAATGTTACATACTTGTTAAGTATTGAAGTGTTGTTAAATTCTTAGTTTTGTATGGTGATAAGTTTATAACAATCAGTAAATATTGAATCGGTTGCAGACAACTTAGGGCAATATATCCCCTCTGATACTACAAACTACGATTAAATTATTCAACTGAGACATAGCAGCCAGTCAGTGTTTGATGATGAGAAAGTTGGTCGTATTTGTAAAATGTCTGACCAAAAAGTAGAGAAATGTTTACAAATTGTGAAGGAAAGATCTAGAATAACTTTCAAGGATATTTCTCAGCAATAGAATTTGAGTACCAGAGGTGTACGCCATCCCGAATGAATGTGGCGTAAGAAAATTATCATTCAGGTTCCTTCCTCACTTTTTTCAAAGATATATGAAAACCAGTAATGAATTCTACCAGGCCAACATTCTTATTTTTGATGAACATAGAAATAAAGGCCTCAGACGTATCATTACTGTGGAAGAGATCTCATTATTCATGTATGCTTCTGAGGCATTGCATGAGTCTAGTGAATGCAAATTCTTTGGAGAAACGAGTTCCAGGAAATTGAGATCTGGAATTTTTCATCGAAAATCATTTATGTTAACATTTTCAGATCGAATTCGCATAATCGGTGCTGATTTCACTGAAAAAGGGTTTGCGAATTAATTTCACCTACTACACCAATCTCATAGACACATACAGATGTAATATCCGAAAGCCACGTGATCTGCCTATAAGACTCTTCCATCATAATGTCCCCATCCAAAAACTGTAATTGAGATCTAAGATTTTGGATCTTAGATCTCCCTCCATACCGCTACGATCTTGCACCCAATAACTTTTATCTATTTAGGCATATAAAGAAACATTTACGAGGAAAATCTACCAAAATTTTACAAAATTTACACCACATATATAGATATGAGAAGCTGCAGCAGATAAGTCGTCAGTTCAATATTGTATCTCTAATTATCAAGGATTCATATTTATTACATTAATAATGGAGAATTAAATTCGAGACTTAGGTTATCGTGTCTTAGGTTTTTTAAGGAATAAGATAAGAGTTTTTTCATTAAGAACAATGATAAACTTTAAAATTTATGAGCTTCTAGAAAAAGGAATATTTTTGAATAATTATTTCTAATTATATTTGAGCCAATTAATTGAAATTGTTAATCGTGCTTCATAAGATAATTAATCTAAATCATTATTATTAGCAACATCACAATTTGAGTGAACATATATTTACGACACAAACAGAATCATTTTCAATAGCACTTTCTGCGTGAAGCATCGTTCTTGATTAATATGTTTTTGTATATATATTCAAATCTTTAATATTGTGAGGAATATTTTAAATTTGGTATGTTGAAATTGGTTTGTTGAATTTTGTATGTTGAGTTTAGTATTTGGAAATGTGTTTCTCCCAC
>MQRK01223807.1:0-10843 GCA_001938485.1 Girardia tigrina | reverse complement strand
AAAATCGAAAATTGCTTCTGAACGACAATATCTCTCCAATCCGAATTTGTCGAATAAAAAAACCGATAATAATTTCAAAATCGATAATAGGATTACAAATTCAAAAACAAAAATTGATAATGACAATGAAAATCATTTTATATTTAAATTGAAAGAAAGAGAACGAGAAAAAGTCCTCTTGAGGACTAAAATTATTGATTGGATGCGCAGTGCGACACCAACGGCAGTCATCCAATTTTCACACTCATAGTATACTACAGGTATTATACAACTCTCAATCAATTTTCGCTTGTTTCGGATCGTTAGTTTTGGACACTTCAGGATAGGCATCAAAGTTCGTAGCTTGCAGTAACCTTTCCTTATTCTCTCTCTGATATCTGTCTCACAAGTTTTGTAAGAAGATATTATTGATCCAAGGTAACTGAACTCGGTAACCCATTCGATTCCAGACATCATCTCGCAACCTACTGTTTGTATTTTTGAGTCACCATTTAGATTCATAATCTTGGTATTTTTTATGTTGATCTTTAGACCAAGTTGCTGGAACACTCCGTTTAGAATACGTAGATTTCTTGTTAACTCATTATAGTCTTTGTTAATGAGACAAAGGTCATCTACATACGCTAAATGATTGATCTTCAGTTCGGTTCCGTCCTCATTTCGTAATTGTACCCCTCCTGTCATGCCATTTGCTTCTGCTAGTTTGAGTGCTCTGTCAAACACAATATTAAATAATATCGGTCCCAGAACACAACCCTGTCTTACGCCTTTGAACATTGTAAACTCATGTTCACCAATTAAGCCCTTGAATCTCTCATGAAATTGAGTAATCATGTTCAGTGTTCTGCCATTTATCCACAGTTTCTTTAGGCATGTCCAAAGCACATTCCTTGGTATACTATCGAAAGCTTTCTCCAAGTCTATGAAAATTACACATAAATCTTGGTTTCTGTACATTGATTCTTCCTGAATCTTCTGAATAATACATATTGCATGTTGCGTTCCTCTACCGCTCCGGAAACCAAATGGCCATTCATCAATTTCTCTTTCAACTATCGGGATAAGTCTATTTACTATAACCCGTGCCATTATCTTTCCTCCAACTTCAAGCAAGAATATCCCTCGGTAATTGTTGAGGTCATTTCTTTAACCCTTTCCTTTGTATATTATGACCACCTTCGCTTCTTTCCAACTTTACGGGAAGTCTACTCTTCCCTCCCAAATGTGTTCAAAGCATTCTGTCAGTTTGAAAACAAGATTATGGCCTCCCCATTTGAATAATTCAGAAATTATTCCATTCCTTCCTGCAGCTGTTCCGTTCTTTAGCTGTGCAATTGTGCTTCCAACTTCCTCTACTTGTTGCACTGCTTCTATGTAAGCATTCTGTTCTGATAGTCCGATAAGGTTTTCGACATCCAAGAGATCTGTCGACTGAAAAATCCGATTAATGGGTGAGGTGATCAACTCGTCTAGAACTGATCTGTTTACTGTACACAGGGTGTACTCCCGACTCTCAGCGTTGCTGAGCATTTCTAAGCTCCATGAATAGATTACGTGTATTACCCCCTACATGGTTCAGGATCACCTCTATTTGGGTTCCCAAGATTTCCGCCCTATTTCGTTTCCATTCCCTCAACTTTTGCATTAGATATTTTCTTGCTGTTTTCCAGATTTGGTAAGCTTCCTCGCTACGTCTTCTAATGAAGTCTCTTCTACTGGACCATTTTCTTTCAAGGAACTGCTTCAATTCTTCAAGATGCCCATGCCACCATCGCTTATTCATTGGGATATGTTGCCTCACACTCTCGTGTTTAAGTACCGCTAAGATTATTCCTTTCTCTACGCTTTTCCAACTGTTATCCATCTTAGTGCACTCTTTCGTCAATTCAGCTGTAATTGATTCTTTCTTCTCCGTTAAAAGTAATATTCCAGTTTTCTCTATCTTCGAGGTTTCCTTCTCCAAGATCTTTTCTTTTTCTGAGACAAAGACTTTAACCCTACCAAGTCATGGTCTGATCCGCAGTCAAGACTTCGGTAGCTCTTGACATCGATTATTCTACGGCATCTTTTCTGGTCCGTGCGGAAGAAATCTAGTAGCTCTCTGCGCTTAGTTGCTGGATGTTCCCAGCTAGTTCTCTGAGACATTTTATGCTTGTAAAATGTGTCCTCAATCCGTAAAGCACTCTCTGAAGTGTGGTGAACTGACGCGTAAATTCCAACCAATATTTCTGCATTCATTATTTTTTCCAATTCTACAGTTGAAGTCACCTCCAGCAATGAATTGGTACTTTTTCGTTTCAGCGATCTTTATCATCTTTATCGTTAACTCGTTGAGTTTTTCATAGATGCTTCGTCTCTCTTCTATTGTGTATCCAGACTCTGTTGGAGCGTAAACTACAATGAGTATTAGTTCCCCTGCTCGGTATAACACAGGTAAAAATTCTTTCGTCAGCGCATTCAAATTCAATGTCATCACAATCAGTCTTGTTTATCATCAGAGCCGTACCACATTCTTTTCTCTCACCCACATTTCTGCCAGTGTGTAGTAATTTCTATGAACCATGTTCGTGTGTTTCTTGATTCCAGCAATGTGTCTCAGTGTGGATATACATGTATATGTGAATCATTTCTGATATTTCAACAAGTTTTAATAGTTTCTCATCGTTCAACCCCCGAACATTCCAGTTACGAACTCTCACTCTGATGGTGGAGTCCTTCTAAAGTGACTCACATTATCAGGAGCTTAATAAATTCGGGTTCTTCCAGACCCCTGATTTGAGTTTTTGTAATTATCGGGTTAAGGATTAGGTTGGGTTGCTGGCCCAACCGTCCTTGTCTCTCAGTTTAGCCTTTGGACAGAAATTCACCCAGCCTAGTTTACCATGACTGCTTCACGGGTAGGCGAGAGACATTTATTAGGAAATCATTTATTAATTTTGTCAACATGATGAAGTGAAAAAATTTGATATTCTCTATCTTAGTTTTCAAATGATAATTTGTTATAATTTGTAGAGTTTTGATATTCCCGTTTCATTTTTTCTGATGTCATTTAATCAGAAACCTGTAATATTTAGAGATATTGTATTAAAATGTTTATCGTTGTATTCTTTAGTACACCAATAACAATTAATGTCAAATTATTTGGGAACTATGTCAGAATAAAGCCTATGTAGTATATATAATCATGAAAACAGGAAAATTATAACTAGAGCTAGCAACTAATTAGAAAAGACAAGAAGTTATGCTAACTTCCGAAACTTATTTCATTTAGTCTTCCTTTCTTAAAGGGTAAATCTAAGAAAGTTTAGTTCGGATAGTCACTATTTCTTTGGGTTAAAGTATTTCAATCTGCAAAATTTATAGATTGAAATATCGAATCACAAATCGTTACATTGAAAAGTTTATCCCCGATATTTTTATTAAGAACAATAATATGATTTCCAATACTTTTATTTACATCACGACTCGAATTTCCTCTAGAAAAATTCTCCACAAACTTTTGTTGTTCTTCATCCTTCTACATTGATAAACATTTAAATTCTATTTCTAAACCAATAATTATTCGAAAGATTTTGATTAATTTTAAATATATTATTTATTATTAAATAAATCTTTATGTTATTTTGATTAAAATATTATTTATTGATTAAAATATTTTAATTTAATTTTAAAGTTTTAAATTACATTTTAAAATTGTCATAATAATCCGATAATTTAATAAATTTAAAATATCGATCTTCAATCTAGTTGTGAGAAACACAATCATAAAATTAACATACCAAACACAACGTACAATAACATCATTTGAAAATATTCCTAACCGTCTTTAAATCCCTTAATTTTGTATTATTGTTCTCTTTAAAATATTTTTAATACCAGTTTTTTATTAACTAGTTTAGATAAAAATATATATTTATATATCAATATTAATTTACTAACCACAACACCTACGATAACTTTCAAATTTATCATGATGATTTCATAATTTTCGAATATCTAAGAATAAGTAAAAAGAACCCCCTTTTAGGTATCATTTGATCCACAAAAATGTCCATGTGCTGAGTTACTTAATGATTTAACTGGAGACACTAAAAGTTCTTGCGTACGAAGAATAAAAAATTACACAAAAGAAACAGAAATTTTGTTTAACGTCGGAGTAATAATTGAGAAATTGAGTGGAAACATTCTGACTAACTTTTATAAATCAGGTAAGTTAAGAAAATCTTGTTCACAATAAATTTTTATCCTTTAGCTCTTTATCGACCTCCGCAAATGATGGGTGATGTGATGCTATTTGGTTTGTATTTTAATTTGTTCTACTTGATATTGTTGAGTTTTGCTAAAGTTGATTAAAATTCGCTTTTCTAAAAGTATTAATTTTGATGGATTAATCCAGTGGTGGCCAACCCTCGACCTGCAGCCCACTTTAAATATTTTTGCAGTCTGTGAGATTCATCACACATTTACAAGATATATTTTTTACAAAATATACGTTAATATAATATAAATATACGTTAACTATATTTATTACAAAATATAGTTAAAATTGACTTACAATGAAATATTGAATTAAAACACATTTTTGAAACATCAGAATCAAAAATAGATTTTTATAATACGTCACAAAAGAGTAATCTTCGAATTTGAGAAATCTGGCACAAAAAGTTGTTTGCGCTTTTGGTTCAACTTACACCTGCGAATCGTTCAAAAATGAAAACGACTAAACACAAAACAAGGTCAAACATAACGGACGCTAACATCCAAGCCCAATTACGATATACAAATACCAAAATAGAAATCAATTTGCAAGAGCTGAACGGAATGATGGAAAAACAAATATCATACTAGTAAAATAAATATGTTTTTATTACTTCATTATTTTATTTTATTTATATTTATACAGGGTGATCATAAAGTAACTACCGGGTTTTAAACTGCAATAACTTTTGAATTATATTGTATTTCTTTTTAGTTATTATTAACAGCATCACAATTTGAATGCAAACATTTATTGACAACACAAACAGTTTCTTCACAACAATTCTCATTGGTAATCTTTCTTTGATTGATATAGTTTTTTATTAATATATTCAAATCTATAAAACAATGAATGGGAAAGATTAATAATAAATTTTAATTTCTCATAATTTTTATTGGATAAAAGTCATTACATAATTTTTTAAATAAACATTAATTTTTAAAATATATTACATTTAACAAGTTAAAATCATTTCCTGAAAATATTATTAAAATTCATAATTATCAAACTTAAATTAATTAGTACTTAAAACTAATATCATTAAATTAATTTCATTAGATTCAAATAATCAATCAATAAACATATCGATCCCATCTGAGTAGGAGAGTCACAAATCTAAACAGCATACAAACAACAAACTTACAACATTCCAAATTATCCTTCACAGTTATAAAGGTATCTTGAAGCTTATTCTTTAAAATTTTATTAAAAGTACATTTTGTTTAAATGTATTAATCTTTATTATTGTTTTAAGCATAAGATTTAAAATGAATGTCCACAACGTTGGCTGGTACAATGTGGTCCATAAGTATGACGGGCCAGGTCACCTGATTTGACACCACTCGATTTTTTTGTGTTGGGTTATGAAGAATGAAGTGTATAAAAGAAAACCATAAACAATTCAGCAACTTAAAGATTTTATTTGTCAAAAAGCGGCAAAAATAGATGGTGAAATGTGCCAAAATGTCATTAAGTCTTTTCATGGACGCCTTAAACATTGTACTGATGTCGATGGTTATTCTGTTGAATATTATTAAATTTTAATAAATGCTTTTTTGTTATTTAAAACCTTTATTTTCATAATTTTTTGCCAAAAAAGTTATTGCAGTTTAAAACCGGTAGTTACTTTATGATCACTTTGTATATTTCTTTACAATGTGCATTTATTGTCATTATTATTATATTATCTATGCTAATGTGTAGGAATATTATTAAACGCAATAATAATAACTCATTATGTTTCATTTTCTAAAAAATATATATAGTGGGTTGAAATCTTATATGAAGATATTTAATATTAAATGCGACCCGTGGAGTTATGAGGGTTTTCTAAAGTGGTCCATAAGATCATTTCGGTTAGCCCCTGTTGGATTAATCGGTATCTTCACACAAAACAAACAATGATTAATACGAAAGCTATGTTCATTAATCTTTAGGTGGTTAATAAATCATGAAAAACATTTTCGATAAATTTGGTGATGTATTTATACATTGATTTTAGAATCAAAAGATCATATCTTCAAAGCTTCTTCATACACCAATATCTTTCAAAAATTATCAACCCTTAGTGGTCGAAATTAAAATTTAAAAGCCTTGTTTCCAGGACGAAATCAAAGTTTCAAAAATATAAACATAATAAAATCAAGGATTTTATTATAAAAAATATATACATTATAGCTTATGTATTGTGGCGTTTTGACCATTATTTAATATACAACATTTACAGACAACTTTAGCGACCACCTGATTCTGTCTAAGTTTTTATTTGGGTCATTATAATGGCTATTCAACCGCTAAGGGTAAAACGGTGAACCCAGAATTTGAAAATTAATTCCAACAACTACATTAATTAAGCAAAATTATCTCTGTGGAATGATATTGCTATCATTTTCCTTTATATTATGTTTTAGGATTCGTTTGCTGAGATAACGAAAAGTCTTTTACAGCAACTCTATGCAATTAATTTCTAAAGGTGACAAAGATACATTTAATTTAATAAAGAAGGAATTTTCGATTCTTTATCCTGACATTCTTTTAGTTATTAGTTTTTAGCATATTTATCAATTGAATTTGAAATAAGCAATGGACGAAAAGATTTGCTTCATAAAAGTAGGAACACAAATATTTTTTTAATAAAAAAGATATTTAGTAGTAGTAGTAAAAGATATAGTTATAATGATTTCATAATTCAATAAAATTAGTACTAATTTTTATAAAAATAATTTTTCTTCGTAGATGAAGACATATCAGAAGAGGAAGAGGAAGAAGAAACAACATCAGTTTATAAATGGAGTTCACAAGATTTATTTTTATGGTCATTGATCTCGGGTAGAACAGATTTATCATTAATGTTTTGGAAAATTGGTAGAGACCATATTGGGTCTGCATTGATGGCCGCAAATATTTTGAAAAATATGGCCAATCTGGTTTTGGTCCGTGGGGATAATACATTGCAGCAAAAGTTGATGTCTGCATCCAAGTTACGTATAATTTATTTTCTGTTGGAAATATTCGAAATTCTAATAATTATATTGGTTGTAATGAAACACTAATTAATAAAGAAAAAATAAATTTAAACTTAATAAAATTTTGTCCTTTTCATTAGGAAGAAAGTTTGGACAACTAATTGATTATTTATATTCTTCTGTATTCAAATGGCAAATATATAATATAATAGACTAAATTCTTTAAAAAGTGTGTTGGTTTTTTTGTTTGTCGGTCACGCTTTTCAATGTGAAATTGCGGACAAACCAGAGTGAATCCATTTAAAATAATAATCAATCTTGATAGCCCGCATCAATACAATTTTGTCGGTGTAGCGCCTTTGCCGAGTGACGCCCGGAAGCTGATGCAATCGATCGAAAACCGTACAATTCGTTAAATGGTTAAATTAACACTGATTTCGAACAATGACGATTTTGATGATACCTACACGGAATTTCGTGAAAACTTTTATGAGATTATCAATAATATACTAATTTATTTGATAAATGACCATTTTTATCACTTATTTACTAATTATATTTCTAAGAATTAATTTAGATTAAATTTGCAAAATTTCGTTATCATCTGATTCACTGTTTGTCGGTCAAGCTCAAATTTTACTATGATCATGTATATGCTGATAAATGAGAAATATTGGAGGAAATATGAGTGAATCCGTGTAAAGTTGAGATAGCTCTGCATAGTCCGCATCGAGACGGTTCTATCTGCACAGCGCTTTTGCCGAAAGGCCCTGGGAGCCGATTTATTTGATTGACTGTTACATTAACACATAATTCAAAACAGTTAATAATAAAGTATAATAGTTACGATTTAAAAATTAAAACAGAAACTTTCAAAGTCGAAAAGTCAGCTCACCCGTCATATATGACGGGTATTTTTCTAGTATAATATAATAGACTAAAAAATTGTTTGCACGTCACGCTCAAAGATCTACTACTTACAATTGTAAGTAGAAGATCGTTGAGCGTGACGTGCAAACAAATTTTAGTCTATTATTCTGATTCATACATGTTTCAATTATAAACGAAGATAACGTAATATTTTATAACTTTGTGTTTATACATGGAGTTGGATGACAACGGCTAACATTGGTGGAAATATCATATCCTAAAAGTAGACTCATCAAGTATTGAGAACTGAACAACTTTCTTCACAATATTACGATGAATTACAGTTTCCCTTCGAAGTTTCTTATGTAATTCTTGAAGTTGTACGAACCTTAAGCTTTTGTTGAAAATTTAAGGCGTGTTTAAATTAATTAATTTATTTTTTCGATACTACTATAGATTTTGAAGGTGCAGCAATATTTACTCCCTTCTCGAAGCCTTAATGACAAATGTTTATGTATTCTATTTCAGTCAAATTTTGATTTATTAATATTAATATTAAAATAAAGGTTCATTTAGTTTTTATTAATTTAATATATTTTATTTTCATATAAATATCTAAATATATTTTCATATTTTGACAAATAATAATGTAAAAAATTTTTTACGAATAAAACAAATTATCCTTTGAAGAAATCATTTTCTTGCCACTGACCTTTCAGTTGAAGAGCAGCCAAGGCCAGCTGCATGTCCCAGGTCTTTTGGATCAATATAAATCATTTCATGTAATGCACCGTTTATATTTTGCAATCTCAAGACGAGCATCAAAGAATTCTAGCTTTACATCATCATTTGTCGTAGATCACTGAAATTTAAGTTCAACTATTTTTGGTTAATCTCAATTTTGCTTTCAAATTTTAAGGTAGCATTTTTTATATTGATGACAAGGGGTTATTAAAGACCTTCTTTTATTCATCAATTTGCTAGAGATTCAAAGTGCCCGCAGATAAAAAGATTAATATTATAGATATCTCTTGAAATAACATCATATGAATATTTTTTTATCAAAATGAGTATTATTTTTTAAGTTATATTTTTCTTCAGGAAATATGAAGAAAGTGCCATATCAATTGTTACTGAAGCGTATGGCAAGAGTAAATCGAAGACATATACACTTATTGTAAGAGCTTTAATGAAGTGGAATAGGTTAACATGTTTGAAATTGGCATTTAATGGAGATCTGTCTGATTTCCTAAACCACAGCGCATGCAGGTCCTATACAACTAAAATTTGGATGGGTGACTTATCTCCCTTCTTGTCAACATGGAAGGTTGTTTTATAAAACATAATACAATTAATATGTTTATTTTTCAGATCATGTTGACAATACCTTTTAGTTTGTTTCTCATGAAACCCTTAATAATGCCTTCATTTTTACAAAAGGTTTGGTTTTAAATTTAACATGTGTCAGCTTTTTTGTTTAAATTATAATTATTTAATAAAGTATTTTAAATAGACTTTCGGTTAAAGAAGTTTATTCACAACAGTGGCGGATTTAGATTTTGGTGTATAGGGGGTGCGAGAAAACCTTCAGGGGGCGCCAAAAAGGATAAAGGTAGTACTAGCCCTACTAATTTTAATATTGAGTAAATACTATAATATACACGATTGGTACGCTCCCGCAGCGGGGAGCGTACAGTTAATAAATGTTATTATTAACTTAATAAAACATACCAAACCAATCCATTTAGTTCTTCTGCATCACAGACCTTGTGTCAGTGTTAAGGATGAAACTTAATCATAATGCAGCTAATTCTTGTACACAAAACTACACATTTATAAGTCATCTTGGGGGTGCCATTTAGAATCCAACAGGGGCCTGGGGGGGGGCGGTCTGCCTCCCCAAGTCCTATAGCTAAATCCGCCATTGATTCACAACAATAAGAATTTTGTTCGACACTGTAGCTCAAGAAGTAAAAGCTTTTCAAACTGAAATTTATGTTTACAACATTGTTTCGGATATATTTCAACTGTCATAATAGCAATTCTATGCGTGTTAATTCTTATTAGTTTCACAATATTATAAAATAAGGAATTCAATATTTGTTTTTGTGTATACTGGAGTAAGTTGCATTAGACATTCGCTAATTTATACGGCATTTACAGTGTTAAACACAGCTTTTGTGGTTAGATTTTTTTTCTCGTTGTCGCACATGGTCTGTAAGAAGAATTTTACTAATTTTAACCACTTTTTGTAAGTAATTGTCATATAATCGTCTTAAAAGTGGATTAAATAGAGATAATCTAAACACATTTTCAAATTCAACATGAATTATAGTCCAAAAGTCGCATAGGATTTGTTTTGATAAAAATGTTTTACTAAAATGTAATAGTATCTGAATAAATTATAGAGAAAAACTATTAATATTTTAATAATGATTTTCATTTTTTAGTACAGTCGCGAGCAAAAGTAATGGGCCACCTATAATAATTTTGTAAATCTATTATTTTCCATATGAAAATTAGGTTATAATGAGTTAAAACTAAGCAATTTTATTATATGAATATCGAGGATAAGAATTTACACTAAATATGTCGTGATAATTGTAAATTTGTTTAAATAATGTAATTTCTATAACAATATAACATAATATTTGAAATTCCGAAATTTATTAAATTAACATTAAGTAGGATTTCATGTAATTTAAAAAGATATTTATGGTATTTTTAAACTCTTATATTATAGTACAAC
>MQRK01223805.1:39164-55576 GCA_001938485.1 Girardia tigrina | reverse complement strand
TTTTTGTCAGGCATACTAATTACATAAATTAATTTTTCACATACACAAAAAGACAACACACATTCAAATTTCAAAATATCACTAACAATCTTTTCCTCTTCGCAAAAAATGTCGAGTCTATCGCTAATCGAACTCATGGGGACACGGCCCCGGCATATTTGAAAGGGGACACGGCCCCTTTAACTCAAATTCGAACTTGTGGGGTCACAGCCCCTTGAATCCAAATCCGAACTTGTGGGGACACGGCCCCTTGAATTCAAATTTGAACTTGTGGGGACACGGCCCTTGAATTTAAATTTGACCTTGTGGGGAGACGGCCCCTTGAATTTAAATTTTGCGGGAAGAAGCCCCATCTTGGCCACCAAAATTTGGACAGGAAACCGTGTCTCCACGATTTTTTAGAAAGAGAGGTGGACAGAAAACGGTAATAATCGCCTTTCATTTTATGAATTTCCTCTAGCGTCTCATCATCAATCTCCAAAGTCGTCACTGTTTCTTCTACATCACTCAAAGCCATATTTAAATGTGAATCAAAAGCATTTAATTTGCCTCGTAATTCTCTACCGTTTTTTATTTTAACGTAAATTCGCTCATTTAGGCTCAATCGAATCAGATCGAGTGGCTCATCGATTACGGAAATGTCAGAATTTAAAACGTCGCCAGAAATCGGATCCATTTAAATTTCGTTTATCAATTTATTCTTTTTTTTTTAATTGAAAATTAAAAACGCGATTTGCCATTGAAACTTGTTTATTATTTTTAAAAAAATTGGAATTGTGACCGCGATTTTCCATTAAAAATTATTAATTGTGACAGATATTCACAATTAAAATTCAACACACATACACAACCAATCAATTAACATAACATTAACACACTACATATCACATATTAAAATTACACACAAACACATGCATACAGAAAAAAAATTACTTACACAGTGACAGAGAAACAATTTTCCATTTATTAGTAAATCAAAATTAAAAATAAAAAAAAACAATGAGGCACACAATTCTGATTATATTCACATTATCGATTGACAATGTGCTTCCAATTCATATCACGTTGCCTTTTCTTGCTCGGCAAAATCACTCTCACTCATTCGAGCCATTTGAATTATTTATTTTATTTATTCATTTATTATTTTTTTTTATTTAATTTAATTTATTTATTTCAAATAATCATTTTAATCACTTTATTTTTATTTAATCCATTATATTTTTTTATTTATAAATTTCTGGCAAAAATGTTCGGTCAAATTGGCAATTCTCCGCTCCAGATATGTTGTGGTGAATCAAGAAATTAGTGAGTGCACTGGTAATTGACTCAGTGTAAAATGAGTTTTGTCTTTAGTCAATAAAATAAATTCTAGATGACTCATATAGCTGCTATTTTCTGACTTATGGGCCAGCATTTGTGATTGAGCTTCTATCTGGGTGGATTGTCTGTAAAACATTATCGAAATACTCCAATAATGCACGGTGATGATGATCGATTGATCAAAAGAAGGCATCGAGAAGGATATCTTATTGAACATAAAGGGAGATATTATATCACTGAAACAAATCAGACACATGCAAATGACTGAGTCGACTTCTATTTAATGTCAAAACAACCCAATAAAACAACTTTTTAAAACAACAAAATTTTACTCTCCATCAGCTTCTTTTAATAAATGTTTTACATTGAACAGTGTTTCGGTGCTTCATTTGTGTCCACTTAGCTTGCTGAAAGTTTTCGATTATCACACTGGATCAACTTTTCATCACAACTGACGATTCGATTCAAAAAATGATCACATTTATAATGAGAAAGCAACACCAAGCAAGCATCGAAACGCTTTTGTTTCTACTTTTAATTCAACTGATGTAGATCCACTTGTCACACTTTTTCACATCATCAAGTGATTAAATATTAAATGCTTTATAACAGCAAACGTTAGCGATAAATCATAAATACTTTATGATGGATCCGACAAGTTATCAATAATTTAAATTATTTTTATTGATGTACTTAATATCCAAGATATGTAGTAATCAAACAACAAAAACTAAGCAAAAAATGTTAAGCAATTGTCAAATTATACCTATTTATCGTAATTACTCATACAAATTTCAAACTTGATACCATAATATTAATTGAAACATTTTTCACGTTCTTAAAATTCAAATAGATTTTTTATTAAATATATATATATATATATATATATAAAGATTCAAATTTTCAAGCGTTGAAATGTTTTTTTAAACAAATCGGGTTGATTGTATTTTTTTTAACATTAAATAATTTTAATTCGAGATAATAACAGGAAATATCATCATTTCATATGATTTGTCCTAAATTTTCATATCCAATGTAATACTGACAATTTCTTGGAGGTATTAATTAATAAATATTAAACTTCATTAGGGTATTTTATCGATATTAATTTTTTTAATTTATATCTTCTTTTTCAGATCAATTGATCACGAAACTTGAGCTCATTTGAGCTTATGTTCCAATCATGTCTATAAATATTCTTGTAATGGGTCTAACGTCAATAAATTTGAAAATCTTCTCCTCGCTCTAAGTGGACATGCATTAGGTAGTAGGCATTTCATGAAAATAACCGATTCTAAATTATTGGAGTAATTTTGAACATTCTTGAAGAATGTTTCTTGTGACATAATCTGTTGAAAGTATTCAAAGTGCAAATTAGTTCAGCCTGTTTTCGAGGTCAAGAATGAATTTAAGTCATAGCAAAATGAAGGAAAATATTAATAAAAATATCTTTCATTACTATTAAATTTTTCCATTTCTAAGATAAATTTTTTAATTTATTTTGAAGAAATGTCTCGATGATTGATGATATCAACTGTTTTTTTTATTTTTGCCAAAGAAGTGACCAGGTAACCTACCAATCCGTGTTGCATCCGTCGGAAAAAGCAGTAATCAAAAGAAACAATGTTCGATGAATACCGTTTTTGCAATAAAATAACCAACTTAAGCAATTTCAAGTAATTTTATACAACTTTAGTAACATTGGGCCGAGTGTTACAGTGTAGAAGAATAATTTTGCAACGCTTCGCTAGTATTCCGGTTATTTTTCTAGAGACGCCAGGTTTAAAGAAATCAGTTGCAGCAGCTCAATGTTAAATACACTCTTTTGTGACATATCTAGTTCTCATCCTCAGTCACTATTCATGAATCAACTGCTCGCAAGTGAAAATTGTCTCTCAATGACTATATTCTAATTGCCGAATTAAAAATGTAAATCATAGATTTCAATCTTAGAATGTCAATGTTGCATAACTCCCAATTAGTCATCAAGCTCCGTTTGCTCTTGATTTGGATATTCATCGAACAATTCATCCATCCTTCAGATTTCTTTCGTCATATTAAAGTCTGAAATCACCATTCTTTAAAGGTTACACTCTTGAAAGAAATCACCATTTCATATATGAGTTATAATTTGGAGATTTGTTAGAATTACTTTTTAAAAGTATTTGATGCGCTCAGTTGCACTTTTCTTCTAATTAAGAGGAAAATAAAATCTTTCACTAATGGTTCTTAGTTAACACAAAATTTGACATTTTCAACACAGCAAAAACAGTGAGTTTTGAAGGAAAGTCAAAGCGATATATATTTATTTTTGATAACTATATAAATTAATTCACCGAAATCAGTTGTCATTATGAAACATTAGCAACAGAAGTTAGAAACATTCTGAAAACGGATCAAATATATTTGCTCTAATTGTTGTTACATATGTATGAATAGAATATCCACCGAAATACACAGTGTTAAATAGTAAGTTATCATTTCATTGAGGCGCATTCAAATAAAACGCTAAACATGAAAACCTATTGGGTTGTCACATAAGTTCGTTCATTTTGTTACATTTATTCAAAGCAAAATGCATTCTAAAATAAAAACTTTATTATTAACGATGTTGCCCATTATTTTGTATCAATCTGGTCCAACGTTTAGGCATTTACATGATGACATCTCTCCAGAAGGCTTTAGTCTTTGCTCTTGAAAAATCTCTTAAGATCAATTTTTATGTCGTCCACAGATGTAATTTTTTCGGTTAAGATAATTTTGTAGTGAGCAGAAGATATGGCAGTCGGATGCTGCGATATCCGGGCTTCATGGAGGGTGATGTACAATATTCTATCCCAATCCTATACATTTCCGTACCGGAAAATTTTTTTGTGAAATGCTGTAACAGTTTTGATTCCTTCTTTATTGGACTATAATGATAACGTATTTTTTAGCAAAATGGTATTCGGTCGAATTTTACCACTGATGTGCGTGAATTTCTTAACAAAACTTTTACAGAAAAATTGATTAGTAGCAGGGGTCAGTTATGTAGTCTAAATTAACACTTGTAGACTTCTTCCTTTTAGTTTACTGAAAGACAACGTTTACTCCAGTACATTTATGTCTGTTCACCGACTGAGATTCGATATTTCTGAGCAAATAGAATCAAGTAATGTGACACTGAGCAGAAAAGTGTGCAGATCTGCGCAAAACAGATGAACGATGGACATTAAGATCTACTTGGATCTTATTCTTAGTTTTTGTACCTTCCCTCTGTAGGTAATAAAATAATTAATGCTTTTTAGTCATTAAATGTTGGGCTACATTTTAAAATCTATTTTAATAAATCTGACGTTCAATTTGTACCATTGTTTTTTTCAATTCTATTAATAATGAAAATTTATGTAAATAAATAGAAATTAAAATAGATATACATTTTAATCAAGAGTTATATCAAGAAGTAGTGAAAGTATATTGAGAATTGTTGTAATTATAATTGTAATAATAATATATGTTTTGTAAACTAAGTTAATATTATGCATACGCCGACAATGAGAAGATATATTAGAGAACTAAAAGAATTGAAGCTACTCTTCTTTAACACAAACTGAAGTACAAATGCGGTAAATATTTTTCGAATAGAAAAATATCTTTAAAATATAATTAAGTGGTAAAGAACTGATTTATAATTTATAAAAGAATATTTGAAATATCATTCATTCAAGACTTACTAGATCCAATATCACAATTACGGTAAATCATTCTAGCTATGGACGTTTGGTCACGAATATTTCCATCTTTGGTTAACGGGATCAATAGAGCTCGAGATTTGACTTGTTCTGCGCCCGGTATCGGCATCACAGAACTTTGTACTGATATTTCCGAAAATAAATCGATATTTTTACGGAAAATGAGATCTTTCAGTGCATCCAATGCGTGTTGCAACAACTGAGTTGACGTTTTACCGGTTAATTCTTAAAATGAATTTCATTTATTCGCATTTTGAAACTTTAAGATAATTTGAGTAATAATACATAGGTGATGAAAATTGAAGTTTTGTTAAATTGTTGTAAATTTGTTTCTCGGTAAATATTTCCGTCATTTTGGGTGTATTCTATCTGATCAAGTTTCACAACTGATGAAATGAGAGGTTAGTGAAAATGCTTGGGAGAAAATAGTGAAATTGTGGACCAGAAGTGGAAGATTACCCAAAATAATTTGTCTCGAAAATAGAATATGAGAAAGAGAACTGTGTAATTTTTCGGCCGAACCAACTGCAAATCATACTCTTAGGGATTACAAAGACAGTAAGCAAAAAAGTATGGAAACATGAGATTATATTTTTTTTATTTCGTTTATTATTTTTTCTCTGAAAGTGGTATGAATCTTTCCTTGAGTGCTTTTTGGTACAGTTTTATGTGAGCTTTCCAATCAGCGAAACCCTCCGAGGGTTTTGAGACACATTTTTAATACATTTAATGAAAAAAATCACAAGTTTTGAGTCAAATAAGTCTGGAAACATTATTTGAAACTAAATGGAAAAATCAAGTAATCAATTGCATCAATTAATGCATATTTTTTCTGGAATTTTCCGCGATAATATATAGTGTCACAAATGTGTCATTTCATTTTTATTTTGAACGAACTTCATTTACAACACAACAGTACCACGCCTACGAGAAAGTATTTGTCGAGCGATCTTCGAAAAAGGATGGTAAACTTCTTTATGAATGGTGAAATGAAGAAAATTGAGATTGTGAAGGCTTTCGGAGTACAGCACAGTACTGTTACTAAAGTAATTAAAAAGTACCAAATCTGTGGAAGCATTGAAAATGCTAAAAAATGTGAGCGACCTCGCAAAAAAACAGGCAAACGCATGGATCGAACTATCATGAAAGAGGCCAAACAAGCCCATTCTTAACTACCAAAGCCACTCAAGACAGTTTGAACATTCACCACTTGAGTAAACAAACTATTCAAAACCGTTTAAAGAGTGTTGGACTTCATGCACGTCAACCGGCTAAAATACCCTATGTTTCTGTTAAGAATATCCGGGAATGAATTGCTTCCGCAAAAGAGCATATTGGCTGGGCTACACAGCAATGGTCTACTGTGATCTGGTCTGATGAATCAAAGTTCAACCTCTTTGGTTCCAATGGTCGATGTAAAGTTTGACGTCCAGGTGAAGAAAAGTACAATCCGTTGTACCAAAAACTAACTGTCAAGCATGGAGGTGGATAAATACTCATTTGGGGAGCTTTCTCAAGATCTGGAACAATGGCATCATGGATCGATTTGTGTAGCAATCCTTGAAAAAGCAATGTTGCCATATGCCAGAGTGAAAATGCCTCGAAAATGGACATTTCAACAGGAGAATGATCCGAAGCATTCATCAAGACTCCTAACAGAGTGGTTTGAGAAGAATAAAATCAATGTCCTGAAATGGTCATCACAGTCGCCAGACCTCAATCCCATTGAACATCTTTGTGATGAGATCGGAAGACGTCTTGGAGCTCATCATTTCTCGAACGCAAATCAGTTGTATGAAAATATGATGGAAATTTGATCTGAGATTCCTGTTAGCATTTGTGAACGCCTTGTGGACTCAATGCCACGTCATTTTTCAAACAGTTTCTGATGCTGGTGGATATCCTACAAAATATTAATTATGTATCTTGCTGTAAATTCTAGTTGCCATTTACTTATCATTCCGTCTGTATTTATTCAGTATAACTGGAAATAAATAAATGTTTCCATACTTATTTGACCCAAAATTTGGGAATTTTTTCATTAAATTTAGAAAAAATGTGTCTCGAAACCCTCGGATGGTTTCGCTGATTATACCGTTGGAAAGTTCACATAAAACTGTACCAGAAAGCACTCAAGGAAAGATTCATACCACTTTCAGAGAAAAATAATAAACGAAATAAAAAATTATAATCTCATGTTTCCATACTTTTTTGTTCACTGTATGTTGAGTATCATTTTGGAGGGAAGCCTCAATTCTTATTACAACATCAATCTGATATTTAAAACATTAGGCAAAAACCGCGCAACTATGAACTATACTTGTTGTACAAAAGCATTCCTTTACATGAGTCATACAGAAAAGAGCTTGAAATTTCGTGAAGATAGACAACCACCAAACATCTCAGAAATCGGTTATCTTTTGATGTTCATCCACCTCTACGAAACATCTGTGAGGTTACAGAATCGAATCAAAGGAAAATCTGTACAAAATTGGAGAATTTGCTCTTTGAAAACCGTATTGATATTCCCATTGAAAAATTAAACCTTGGTGTTGATTGTGAAAAATATGAAATTTTTTTCTAAAATACGTTTTAGTCTAACAACGTATAATGTGTACGATTGTAACGATTGTAATGTGTAGAATTCCATAATACATAAGCACTACATAATCGAGCTGCAATATCAAGTATTTAAAAGTAGAAATATGATTCAAATTGACCAAAGTCTGCATTTTTAGACATTGTTTTAGAAAAGAATTCGCATATCGAAATAAACATAATTTTATGTAAAACTATTTTTATAAAATCAACAAGTTATTCTTGGAAATTCTTACTAATGGAAAGACGAAAACGTTTTCAGAAGCGGTATTTACATCTCCGTTTCACTGTAATCCACCAAACCCTTGCAAGACCAAATTAGCTACTTTTTATCTAGTGAAGGATGACAGAAAGATCAGAACTCGATTTCAAATAGTAGCTATTATTGAATTTTAAGCATTAAAACTTTACCTATTCGCCACTTGACATTACCACGTTTATTTGCTGTAGTCGATATAGATTGCCTTAAAGTCACATGGCTCCATCAAAATATTGTTCCTTAAACTTACTAAATATTTCTAAATATTTAGTCAAAATAAGTATAACGTTTGTTTGAAAACAATCTATTTATTGACAAGATAAAAAAATATTTACGGACTATTTGATTTTTTACAAAGATTGTGCATAATGAAAATATTGAACTGCGAAAAGACTTTGGGAATTTGGCCGGTCATAAGATTTACAGGTGGGTCAGAACATAAGTGATAAAACAAAAAAACAGGAAAGATCATAAAAGTATTCAACAAAGTGCAGATGGAAGTTGGTCAATAGGAAGAAATTGGTCTCCGATTGAAGACAATCTACAAAGCACTTGTCTGAGATGCCAAATGTTAGTTCATAGAATATGTAATTAGGAATTCCATATTTTCTGAGCGATGAAATCTAAATTGGTTTTCCATGGGAAAGTTTATTCATAATATTATCAGTTTTCTTTAAAAATGATATCCATTATTGACGAACAAGTGAGCCAATTTAAAATGAGAAACATAGACTGTTTATGACATTTTTAACGTCATCAAGCATTGGGTTGTCACATAAATGCATTCGTATTTTGACAGGCATAGATTGACGTCCAATGGACGAAAAATATTTAGGTGAAAAAGATATTTTCGTACCGTCAATCGTAGTGTACACATTTGGCTACATTTTAGAGTAATATTTATTTAATTTTGCTACTTAGTCTGCAACTTTCTGTATACTGAAATGAAAGAGATAAACGAGCATTTTCGAAATTATTATACTGTATTATTTTTGAAAAGGAACAAACACAAGTCAAAAAAAAATATCTATTGCATCGTACAAAAGTGGTATGCCAAGTTCATTAGCGGAGACTTAAGTATTAAAGATTGCAAAAGCTCTGGACGGCCTGTAACAACTGTCAGGGCGACGATATTATCTGTGGTGGACGAAAATCCACATTTTACACTGTGTGATGTAGCGAACGTCGTGAATATGTCGCATAATATCGTTTAATGACAATCATGCTCATGTGTAGGTTGGTGTCATGTATACTTGTTTGTGATCAGCTTATTAAAAAGAACCAGAAAGACCAGTTTCTTCAGAATATGATTACTGGCGATGAAGAATGGATACTAAGCAATGTTGTGCACCGTAGATCTTGGTATAGAAAAGATAGTGCTCCTCAGACATCTTTAAAGATTAGTCTTCACCAGAAGAAAGTAATGTTGTGTATTTACTGAGACGCAAATAATGTAGTATACTATGAGCTGCTACCGAATAATTAGACTACCAAGTCGGTCAAAAACTATGACAATGAACGACTATATACATCTACAATCAGCGTACAGAAGTTGATAGGGTTGGGTTGGAATATTGTACCTCATCCTCCATAAAGCCCGGATATATCGATATCCCACTAGTATTTATTAAAATAAAAATCTTTGGACGATATAAAAATTTATCTTTAGAGTTACGAGGAGGTAATTAATTTTTGGTCGCTGATCAAAATTTAAATAGTTTTAAAAAAGATTATTTTGAATTAAAATCAAATTGAAATTTTTAAAAATTAAATAGAATTAATTAAGTATTTTAAATTTATATTTAAAGACACTCTTAATTAAAAATTAAATTAATTAAAAATTAATTAATTAAAAATTAAAAATTAATCTCTGGAGAGATGACATTATGCAATTACCTGAACATTGGCTTAGATCGATACAAAATAATTGGCAGCATAATTAATAAAAAAGCTTTTTATTTTAGAATTTATTTTGCTCTGAATAGATGTTAAAAAACCGAACGAACTTATCTGACAACCCAATATATAGTGAGATATTTAAACTAAATAATCATCCGTGTATATTCTTTAAAAAACAAATTTCCCCACCAGTTTGAAAACCATTGAAAAAGATAAAGGTCCCCTTATTCAATTCCGATTTATTCATCTTATCTTAGAGGTTAGTATTGATAAAAGATTGTTGTGTAAAATCCGATTAAAGACAACGCCAAATAAAAAGATTTATTCGTTCATATCCGATGATGTTCTCGGTGTTTCTGGTAAAAAGTAATGTTTCTCGTAATTTAGTCTTTAAAAAGTAGCATTAAATTCGAAAGAGATTAAGTACTTTCTTGATTATCTGTTAATCCTTTCCTAACAAATAACAAAGATAAAAGGTTATTTTAAGTTCGTCAAAATTTACTTGATCTCGATTTTTCCATTCTTTTTATTAGCTTACTTTCTATATGTGTATCCATGGAATTTAGAAACCTATTTTTGATGGCTTTTTACTCAATCAATTTTCTCCCATCTTTGCACACTCACTCATTTTAGATGACAATGATTATGTGAAAATTTGATCAAAAAACTTTTTAAGATCTCAGAATATATATTAATATGAACAATATTCATTGAAAAAGATCTACTTACACCGACCTGCTTGAAGTTTATGGCCAGTTCTAAATTTGAGGAAATTAACGTTTCCATGACATATAATTAGGAAATACAACGTGATATAATGGCATATTAGTATTTGGTACCGTATCCCATCCTTTTCTTCACTAAACGGAGTCTGTCATTCATAGATGCGATATATTTTCTGAAAATATCCAGTTCTTGCGCCATGGCAGCCCATTCTGCAAGTAAATCCTGTTCTAGTTTAACTCGCGTCTGTGGTCGCGCGGATCGACTACGTAGTCTACGCTCTAGGACTGACCACGCATGTTCAATCGGATTTAAATCAGGACTTTGAGCTGACCATGGAAGGGAAGAGATGCTCAATGAATCCGGAAGTTGAATCACTTTCTTGGTGCGATTAATGGGAGCATTATAAATCATGAAAAAGGCACATATCAGTATCACCGAACATAACAAGAAGATTTGGTAACACAATTATGGAGGATGTCACTGTTAGTTTCCGCTGTCATCGAGTCATGGCAAATAATGAGAGGGCCTAAACCAACCCAAGAAAATTATATCCCCACCATGACACCAGGTCATCCCGTAGGTTACTTTGACGCAGGCAGTTCAAGTTGTAACGTTTATCCTTTCAACACCAAATATTAATACGACCATCTACTTGAAAACAAGGTAAAGCAACTTTCGTCGCTCCATAAGATTTGTTGTCATTGGTCCATAGTCCAAGAGAGGAGTTCTGATACCCATGACACTCGAGCCATCCGAGTTTTCCTGTAGAATAGTGGATTATTTCTAGCGGAATGAGCGAGGATCCCCCACTGATGCATACGATGTTACACTGTACGAGAAGATATGGGATGTGGTAAAGATTTATTTACTTCCTCAGTCAGTACAAAGAGTGTTTATACGATTTTTGCGCACCACTCGTCGAATTACACGATCACTTTGTTCACTTGTCTTTCTCGGACGTCCGATTCGTGGAGCATGATTGACATCATGAAGAATTTTGTTAACAGTGGATCTTGGGAACTGCAGTAATTCAGCGACATTTCTCTCACATTGCAGTCAATCAATCCGCGTTTAAATTGGGTTAGCTGGAGCCCTTTACCCATTGCACTTATAGTCGACGTACAGTGTAAAAAAGATGCAGATCATCGAACAATAATATTATTTGGGTAGGCATACTTTCTCTTGATTTGACAGGCTGAAACGTTTCCACAGATAGGGCACGTTTACAACCGCCACTAGGATTGAACTTTCACGTTACATGCACTCGTTACATGTACAAACTCCATGCATATACTTTTATTCGTACAGCTATCGTACAAGAACCGGATATTTTCAGAAAATATATCGCATCTATGAATGACAGACTCCGTTTAGTGAAGAAAAGGTTGTGATACGCTACCAAATACTGTCAAGTTGTATTATATAATGTTGCATTTCTTAATTATACGTCATGGAAGCGTTAATTTCCTAATATTTAGAGCTGGCCATAAACTTATGGCAGGTCGCTGTATAAATTAAAAGTAGTTTATATCAATTTTTATTGATTTTTAATCAAATCATTGTTGGCAAAGTGGAGTTCTGTCTGCATAAAGAATGGATGTAAAAATTTAATTTTTAACTTCCTAGTTCTATGAAAATATAGATTTTTATCTCATTATTTTATTGATTACAAATGATCGTGTTTTGTTCAAAAATTTTGTAGCACAAGTGCATTATTCAAACTATTAATTTACTTTAAAATAGACAAATTGCAAGATGAACATGGATAATAAAAATTTACCAATATCTTTACAAGACGTCCTCAACAGTGTCTTCAGTAATGTTTTCTGTTCCTCATTAAAATTCGGTTCGTCTGAGATATTCGTTCCGTTGGGTATTTTATTCTAAAGACAAAACGTTAATCAAAATTGAGTTTCTTTTTCGGAACAGTGATTGTTTGAACACGGCAGTGTCTCACCTTCAAAGGAAACTGATACATTCTCACAACAGCATCAGGCACTTTTATCCTCGGTTTTGGTTTCACCTCATTTCCATCACATCTCGATCCGAACCGGAACCCGCGTCCCGATGCAAAAGTAGTCAATAAATCGATTTCATCGATTTGAGCGATTTCTTTCTGAAGAGTTTCATATGCTTTTATCCTCTCAGATAAACGGATGGTCTTGATGATGCCCGATTGATCGATTACTTGCTCGATATGATTAGGACACATCCAACGTTCGACGCGGGACGGCAGCTGCACTAATGGAGGATCGAGGCAGTCAAGATGGAAATACAGGGGGCAGTAATCACACTGAATCAGGCTGCCATACATACACGTTCTATCAGTGACAAACATTAATTTCAATCAATATGATTGTTGTGATGTGATTTCATACATTAAACGGATGGTTATAAATAGTATTTTATTTCCACTATCATTTTACAGGATGAGCCATAAGTAGCAAGAAAAATTGAAGGAAAAAGATGGATGGTTCATATGGCGGACATTTATTTAAGTAAATAGATACAAATATGTTCATATTAAATATTTAAGTCACTTTCCTTCCGCGATTGTACAGAATTTGAGTCTTTTATTCTAGTTTTATATGGTTTTATGGAGCATGTTTTATAAAATCATTGTAATAGTATCTTGTATTCCTTAATACTTGTTCCATAAACACAATGCTTCATAACCCCCATTAGAAAGAAATCTGTTTGGGATGAATCGTGAGATGAGGAAGGACGAATAATATGACTTCCTCGATCGAACCTGTTGTTTTGAATTACTATTCAACAACATGATATTGTGAAATGATGTACTCAAGGCAGACAAAACATGATATTGTAAAATGTTTAAATAAGCAACGTCATTTGGAATTATTTTAATAATAAGTATATCCATACCAAAAAAATTTGGTGTACGAGCTTTTATAGTTTGTCATATGTTTGCGGTTCTGTATCTATTTCACCCACTTCCAACATTTTTTGACTGAATTATTTCTATTTGCATTTAGATGTAGCAAATTTCAAAGCCTACTACTGAGGAAAACATGAGAACGACACTTTAATTACTTTTTGCGGCCAAACTAAAGGCGGTAGATGAGCAGTGACAGTGAAAAAGTGTATTGTCACCTAGAATACATCAGTCCTGAAAGTTTCATGTCGCTAGGTGAACGGGAAGTGGGTGAAATTTCGATCGCAAGAATTTAAGCATCCAGACAGACAGACAAATGAAACGTAATAAAAGCTTGTAAAAAGGATATTTGCGTATGGTTTAAAAGAAATTATTATTTAATGTATATAAATTATTGAAAAACAAAAGATTTTAAGATGTGAAAGAATTTTAATAGAATATATATTTGAATTTGGGTTGCTATTTCATTATTTATTGTGAAGATTTTATTCAAATTGTAATGGGAAAATTATCCTTTTACTTTAATGAGTTATTTTCAATTTTAAAATTTGATAATGCATTTTCCATAAGATATTTGTAATTAATTGATTATTTAAATATTATTATCATTTCTGTGACAAAAAATATTATCACCAATTCGGCGACGAAATTATATTACCATAAATTTTGATAAAAAAATTACAGCGTGATGTTTTTTTCTCCGACGTTTTTTCCCTGATCCCAATTTTGCAGTTCGCACTGGTTTTATTCGACTGATTTAACAAATAAAAATGAGAATCGTACTAGTATTCGTATTGAAAATTGACTGAGTTTAATTTAAACGAATTGATCTCATTTTCCATACGTTATATTTGTGTCGCTTATGATCCAGCACTCGCGTGATTAGCTGGATTTATAATAACCGATACACACATGACTCTCATTATTTTTAGTCGTTAATCGCGCACGGGGTACTTTGCATCAAGATAACAAGAAAGAAAGATCATTTGTTTGCAAAGGCAGATGAAGGCAAGGAAAATGATTTCTTTCGCACAAATTTTGTTCTGAAAAACGACTTGTATTGCCGACATAATCATTATTTGTGCACCAATCATTAAGTGAACATAAAAGACGAAATTGATAAGCGGTCAAAAGTCTTCTCTAAAGAAAGCATCGGCTCACAAGAGAATTTTAACGAAAATAAAATGTAAAATCAATGGTTTTCTTTTAATCCTGTTACAATTTTAAAACGTTCACTTCATTTAAATATTCCTAAAAGGTTCGGCTTCAATACTTTATCATAAATGAAATCATCAGTTTTATTTTTAACATTTAAATTAAAACACATTAAAGATAGTTTATTTTCCCGGAGATGATGCTGTGCCCCAGTGAATAATTCGACAGTGGGTTGAAATGTTTCGAAGCTAAACAACAGTCAGGAAAACCAAGGAAGATTGATGATGATAAAATCGTGGGATTCATTAAAAACAATCACCATCACACTACACGAGCTATCACTGAAATGGAAATATCTCAAGCAACAGTTTAATTTAACTTACATCAGCACAATTTAAAAGAAAACAACCTAATAATTCGAATATCGACCTGTTATTTGCAGCTGAGACGCAATGAAAACGATTCATTTTGAAAAAGATCGACATGTGTGAAGAAGATCCTGGGTTAATCGAGGTGAGTCACCGCTAATTGTTCCTAAAGTGACAGCAATCGAAGACAACAATCAGAACAACGCCATGCAACACATATCATTGCAGACTTCCATTTTACAGAGGACTGCAAATGCATTTATTGTCCTATATCGTTGAGAAAGATAGTACTTCTTGGAGCAGGATGAAATCGCGAAGCTAAAGATGATTGATCGGAATGACGCATAATCTATAAAATAGTGTTTCCTTTCCTTGAAAAGCCACTCTTTGTTAGGATAGTAAATTTATGAATAAAAATGAAAGTGGTGTGAGAGAGTGTTAGTGATGAGGAAGTGTGAAGGAGCGTTGTTAATAGGAAGCATTGGTTTTGTGTAATCGCTACGCAATCATTATTGGGATATGTTGTGGTGAATCAAGAAATTAGTGAGTGAACTGGTAATTGACTCAGTGTAAAATGAGTTTTGTCTTTAGTCAATAAAATAAATTCTAGATGACTCATATAGCTGCTATTTTCTGACATATGGGCCAGCATTTGTGATTGAGCTTCCATCTGGGTGGATTGTCTGTAAAACATTATCGAAATACTCCAATAATGCACGGTGATGATGATCGATTGATCAAAAGAAGACATCGAGAAGGATATCTTATTGAACATAAAGGGACATATTATATCACTGAAACAAATCAGAGATATGTAAATGACTGAGTCGACTTCCATTTAATGTGAAAACATTATACTGTCAGACTTATTGTGTAATTGATTTTACCAACGGTAGGTGATCGATTTTTTACATTCAGTGTCAGGGATCAACTGTGCGGCCAGTGGGCATACTTCTACGTAGTATCCCTGAGACCTCGGTCTCTAGGCTAAAGTGTCCAAGAGCTAGCCGATCATTGCGGAACAGCCGGCAATAGATCGTATTCAGGAATAGGCCAGCAATCCATTCACTAGGCTACGCGTTACAATCTGGGTGTGAAGGCTGTGGGGAGTAGTGACCCCGCTGTCGATGGTTGGACTGCATCTTAATGATCTGGGATGAATCAATCCCGGTGAAGGGTGTCGTAATTACGTCGTTGCATCTTCGGACAGGCGGAACAAAGACATGGATCCCAACATTGGGGGAGTGCCCGTTGAGAACCATCAGCGTCCCATGCCTCCTATAAAGCCGCAGGCTTAATACCGGAAAGGGAACGGATGTCATATCTCCCCCCAGATTTTTGAAAAAAATATTAAATTCCTTACCTTGTCTGCATCATTTTTTCTTCTTACCAAGCCGCCGTATCTTGAACCGTTTCTGAAAAAAATTGAATTAAATATTACTGTAAAAAAATTTAAAATA